>JZLH01S0082017.1:0-12032 GCA_001188425.1 Eucidaris tribuloides | reverse complement strand
AGTATGTGATATTCTTAGACTCAAATATCAAAATTAGGCAATATTTCTCAAATTACGAGAAAATTTTTAGTTAAGGCCCTTCTGCCAGGAACATATGCTACCTAGGCCTTCTGCCCGACAATTATGACTTTGCTGAAAGCAAATGTTTCTAATACGAAACTACAACGGTAAAGAAAAGCATTTACAACTTTTTTGGAGAATTATTCGGCAAAGTTTACAATTTTTTCTAAAACTCTGTTTGATGAAATTTATGAATTATGCAGAGTGTTGTATAAACTGCTTGCCATTATTCACAAGCCTGGAGAGCTAAATTTCTAGTCGTCCACTTTACGTGTAGAAAAAACATGAGGCGTTTGTCTTTTGTTTAATTTTATGACTGTCAAGCGACTGGAAATATGAGAGTTCAAATTCTACCATCGATAAAGCTCACAGCATCTTTGAGCGGCAAGTATAGTTTTTGGTCGATCAGACAAATTTTGTCAATCTTTCACAAAAGTATTCTTATTTCACTCCAGACATCAGAAAACAACCATCAAACCTGCTGAAAATTGTTTATAGTGACATATTAAGATTGTCTAAATTAAAGGAGAGCATCTACGGTATGTACATTACTTATGGCAAGAATTGTCCCCCCCCCCCCCCGAAATTTACATTTTGAGTAATTTCTCAAAACATGGCGAGCGGTTCACAGAGTGAGCAAATTTTCAGCGACATTGATAGATTCATATAGATGTATCTAAAACATAATTGCCAAAGAAGTTCATTTTTTTACCATTTACCAGAAACTATACTTGCAAGAATGAAATTAATAATTGGCAATACCTCTTTCATGTATCTCCACTCCCAACCCCCCCCCCCAAAAAAAAACCATTTACACTTTGAGCCTCTTATTACATAGCGTTCTTTACTCACAGCATCAAGAAGATACAGTTTCTCTGCTCCTGGAACTTCACGGCCTTGGACAAATCAGAAACTCCAAAACATCTGTGTAGATGGCTCAAAGAAAAACAATCACACAATACCAATTAAACTGAGGACAGATTAGCTACGCGAGCGCGTAAAGGATGGTAGCCTGTAACAAAATTTAGGCGTTTACCTTACATCCAGCCCTTTGATTATGTCACGGACAAGGCTGTAAATTAGGTTAATTGGTTTCATTTTCCATTGAAACCAATTAGCTAAATTTGCCAAAAGCTTGTCGCTGAATGAAGCATACAATTCTGCCGGCTTGACGTGCGGCCCTTATACATGGAACTCGTTGCTTCGACTCGGCGCGCATTGTGATGTTTCACCCGGGTCATTCATTTACGTTTTTCTCTTTAGGCTTCTTACTAATTACAGTTCGAACTCGGATTAACCCGCGCTACGTTCTGGCGACCAGCAAGCCATCCGCGAAAATGATATGGGCCGGATAAGAGAGATAATGTACAAACACAGTAAGGGAGGTACACAAATGCCATAATTGTTGTATAAACAACCCAAAGACCGATGCCACAAATTGCCCAACAGACCTTCCCACATGTGACACTTATTTACTGCTCCCTGATAACAGCATGTGTTCTGGTCACCAAGGTACATTACATTATCAGTAAGGTCGCTAAGCATCAGATTAAAAAATGATTAAAAAAAAAAAATAAGACATACGAAAACAGACGATCTCCGTATAATCGATGGCCCGTAAACGAGCACGAACTGACTTTATTTTTTCATACTTTGTTTTTGCTCGAATAATTATCATTGACATAATCAATTAGCTATTGTTTTCTTCTATATCTTTGTGAAAGTTAAATCATTCATTCACTCATGGCATTCATTCACTCGTCCACCACGTACACAATATGCGCCGCAATGCTGTGCGCTTGAATACTGCTGTCGATGCGGTTGCATTCCATTCGACGCGGAGTTGTTTACACTTGTAAAGGCAGACGTGATTGGCTAACTGTCCAATAAACACTTGTCCTAAATGGTAGAAGCAAGAATAATGTGGGTGTGTCATCGGCGGGCGTCATCTTTGCTGAAATCATCCTAGCAACAATTTTCAAAATACAGTTAGAAGAGATTTTATACTCTTCTAACTCGCGGAGTTAGAAGAAAAGTTTAGAAGGAAAATTAGAACAATTTTCAGAATACGACCCCTAGAGTCCACAGATATGTTTTTCAAGCTTGAGGTGAATCGCTATTTTGCCCTGGCGAAGTATTTTGAATACTGATTCAAATATAACGTTGCACCTTTCTATGATCAGCTCTTGGTGATGGTCCCTGCTGCACCCGTTGACGGCAATCTCTTTCCTGACCCCCTGCCGCCAGCTTGAAGCCACCGCTTGTCCCGCGGCCACCGGCCCGCTGAAGTTTGCCCTTACCGCCGTCATCCTCTGGAAGATTCGACGAGGACCGATTCATGGGAGTATCGTTCGCGGGGCGAGACCGGTAATACCAGGGGACACGTCTACCATTTCGGGGCTCCTGGGACGCAGTGGAAGGCCTGGCCGAAAAACCGTTAGATTCTTTGCACTGCGAACGGGAATGAAAGGTAGCTCGTTCAGCAAAGCGGCACTAGCATAATTGTTCCCTGCAAAGGACCTTTAAACAGTAAATTTTACTCTAATTCTGAGAAATATTGCCTTATTGATACGCTTGCCACATAACAGACTGACAGGAAGGTAATCTTCTTTTTTCTCAAAAGAGCTTAATGCTTTTCAAGTTAGAAGCAATTAAAGACAACCGATGAGATTATGGCTGCGGGACCCAAAAGCAAAAAGCTGGCCTCAGACATGGCTGCGAAAAATTTGCGACGAAATTCTCAGCGGGTCCCGGTCCGGCTGGAACCTGATAAGAATTAAAAAGTTTTGACATACCCTAGCCAGGTGACTGACAACCAGTAAGGTATTTTTCCACGGCAGTTTTGGTCTTATTAGAGTACTAGCGGTTGTGTTCAACAACAAAAACATACTAGATTATAATAAGAATAGAACATTGAATGACCAAAATAAAATGAAACTACCGCACAAATGCCTTGGCTACCGGAAGTGATTTGATGGCAATGCCCACAAACTGTAATGGAATACCGTGTTTACATTCACTGCGTGAGTGACGGAACAAAAGCGTTTGTTTGGTATTTCATGCCTTTCCTCATAAGAAAAACCGTCTAGGTTCAGCTGTTTCAAATATTTTTCTCATTTCGCACTCTAATCTCATTTTTTTTAGTTATGTTACCTTTTTATTGTTTACCGTACTGTCCTAATAACTGTAGTAAGACTAGACTCCCCGAAAAATCCGTCAATGGTTGGCATTCTCTGCCCTAGTACTGCATCATAAAGGAATGGCTTCTTCTGGGAAGTGACAGCATGCTGATTTCAGAGAGAAAACAATGCAACATACTAACTTGCTCTTTAGTAGAGCACGATGTTGTGTTGTGGTGTAAAAGCCTATGGACAGCGGAAGAAAGACTGCAGGATCTTGATGCAAATGTGCGGTTGAAAGAAAGCGAGGATCAGATGGTGAAGGCGAACGGAGTACATGGTATGGAACATGTGATGAGGAGGATGTTGATTCATTTTTGAGAAAGGGCGGCTTGGAGTTTTAGCGTGGATGGGTAAGAGGGAAGGGGGCACAAAAGAAGACATGAAGAAGCACAGTGGTAGACAGAAGCGATGAGATTGAAGGAAGAGAATGCAGCCAAATATCTGGCAAATGCAGGTGAGGAGGGGTAACGCAATTTCTTGATAGCCAAGCGTAAATCTGACCACCCCTGTAATCAGAATAAACCAGATTTAAAAATCTGATTAACACAACAAGTGGTTCTCGGATATGGGAGGGTAACATTTAAAGGGTACTCCTGGGTATAAATGCGTAAAATCTTAGGGAAAAACATTACAGTCAAACCCGTTTTAGTCGCCACCTCCTCTATAGCAGCCAACCTGCCTATAGTGGCCACTGAAATGATCCCTGGCGAGATAAATGCATGTGGAAAGAACTTGTCTATAGCAACCACCTGTCTCACAAAGGCACAATTTTTGGTTTCCCTGGCTGGCCCACTATTGACAGGTATTGACTGTATCTACATGTATGTTTCTTATATGAAATTTACTCCACATAATAGGTACATCTTGTTAAAATGGTAGAAAAAAAACAGCTTTGCAAATGACCTACCCCATTAAGTGGAGAATCACTGTACGACTAGAATGTCAACATTATTCAACATGGAATCCTTTATTTCTTTCGACTTACGCCTCCCGGAACCTCGCATCTAAAGACCGTGACAGTGGAACAGCTGACTGTCCTTGCCTTCCCGTGGCCTGCACCCTAGTGAACGCAAAACAGTCACTCTCCACAGTATTGGCATGGCCACGGCAACAAAGAGAGAAGGCGGGGTGATGCGGTAGTGCGAAATTTCTTGACTTCCCATCCACCTCCAGGTAATCTGTATACTGTGATGCGATAAAAAATGAGAAACAGGTGAATTAAATACTTGTCAGGATAAGTGTCTTTTTTTACTGTAATTACCATAATTTTGTTTAAAGGAATTGTATAATAATGTTTCCAGTTTAAAAAATCTGAACTATATTCCCCATGCTACCAATGTTTCTGATGAGGTCTTAAAATGATGTCCAGAACAAATTGCAGTTCAAAACGATCATTAAGTGCTTATAAAAAGTGGAAATCATTGAGTGACCATTCCAGTTTTCCCCACAGACTACTGCATACCAGAATAGTCAATGGCTAGTTAAAAGGCTACAAGATAAAGTAGAAAACTAGCAAAATTGCCATTTATTTTCGGATCACTCAATACATAGCTCACTTGTCTGGCTGGCTTGTGATACAAAATTAACTACAACCCATGACATAATTCATACTACCATAGGCAAACATACATGTATACTTACATACCTATAGATACACATACACACACCAAAGGATTGATAATAATACTATATTAAGAGTAGAAGGGTACGATGATACAGAAAGCAATCCACAATAAGTATGCAACAATTCCACCCAATCAGCATGTAAAAGTTATCATAAATTCAGCACATGTACATGTAACCATTACAGAGTTATTGAAACTGAAAATAAAATGGCAGTAAAATTCCCCAGTGTTTGAGTACTGACACAATTACTGTATTATGATACATCCTGTTAATCACAAACAGATGAATGAAACTGATATTGAATGAAAAGTCACAAGTGGATTCCGAAACAATCGTTTAATTATTGATTTGTATTATGGAGTTCATGGGGACTTCAGAAATTATATGGCCACCCCCTCCTTTATTTTTACTGATTAAAGAGGAAGTCCACCCTGACAGCAAGTTGGTTTTAATAAAAGCACAAAAATGAGGATCATATTAATGAAAGTTTGGTGAAAATTCACTCAGGAATAACAGAACTAAATTAATTTTCAAAGTTTTAATTTTGTGACATCACATCCGAGCAGGTCCCCCAAATGTCACGTAATATAAATTCCATAAATTGTCAATGTTTTAATGGTTCATGACAATTTGATTTTTTTTTTTTTTACAGAAGCATGTATGAAATAATGCTCCTGATTATATATTGAATGCACAGGTAAAATCATTCTGAATTTTCTGAAAATTTTTATTACATGACAAATGACTTCCCAAAATTAAAACTTTAAAATTTATAACTCAGTTATTATTTGATGGATTTTCCAAAAACCTTCATTAATATTTCTGCTTTTATTAAAATATACTTGACATCAGGGCTGACTTCCCCTTTAAAGGCAAGGTTCACCCTGACATCAACCTGTGATATAAATTCCATAAAAGTGTCATTTTCTCAAAAAATTGAAAATGATTTTACCTGTGCATTCAATATATTATCAGAAGCATTATTTCATACATGCTTCTATGAAAAAAAAAAACATTCAATTATCATGAACCATTAAAAAATGGCAATTCATGGAATTTACATTACATGACACATTGGGAGCTGCTCGCATGTGACGTCACGAATTTAAAACTTTGAAACCTCATAGCTCTGTTATTCTTTGGTGGATTTTCGCCAAACTTTCATTAATATGTTTCTCTCAATGTTCTGCTTTTATTAAAGCCAACTTGATGTCAGGGTGAACCTTGCCTTTAAAGTTCTGGTGGGCAAAGCCAAGCCCATAATTTATCTGCCCTGGTATGTATTCCAGGGTGCTGTACCTGCTGCTGGTGGCAATTTTTAGCACAGCAACCATGATTATTAGTATGCAAGATTTCAAGTGTGTAGAAAATAGTGTTATTATTTATGGGAACAAACAATTTCATGACATAAGAATTATTCTTAAATATAGCACTGAAGTTCAGTATTGGTGAGTAAATTAGCAGTGTGTTAACTTATTGGAAATTGTACATGACCTGCAGAAATTCAAGTAATTAATGCATAAATGCCTTCTGGAAGGTCATTGATTGATTTAACGTTAATTCGCTTTTGCTTGCTTCTTCGGAAAAAAATCAAGTGCACATAAATGTAATTAACATAGATGCCGATAGCAACACTTCAATCAAAGTTTGAGAATGTGTGTAGATGTGTAGGTGCGTTGTGCCTGCAATAGTAATGGTGTGTGTGTGTGTGTGTGTGTGTGTGTGTGTGTGTGTGTGTGTGTCGTGTGTGTGTGTGTATGTTGTGTGTGTGTGTTGTGTGTGTGTGTGTGTGTGTGTGTTGTGTGTGTGTGTGTGTGTGTGTGTGTGTGTGTGTGTGTGTGTGTGTGTGTGTGTGTGTGTGTGTGTGTGTGTGTGTGTGTGTGTGTGTGTGTGTGTGTGTGTGTGTGTGTGTGTGTGTGCGTGTGTGTGTACACCTTGGTGTGTTTTTATGTCTGTCATGGTGTGGGTACATACATGTGTATGTGCATTGTGTGTGTTTTGTTCACAAACATTGATACACAAGTTATTCAGTACACAGTAATCACTGTATTTTTGCCAGTCACTGAAAGAATTCTATGCTATTCAAAGCTCACAGAGTCACAGACGTAGGTGCACTATGCCCTTTATGTATGAACCTGTAGGGTATTATGTACAGCAGATTCAGACAGAAAAATAGGATTGGCACAAATTCCTATTTGATCCCTCCTTGCCAGCTAAATAAATTGCTTTATTACATTTGTATCTTAACCCTTGCAGTATCATTACAAATCAAGAAATAGTTTTCACCAAGTTTCTACATACTGAAATTTCATGTTCTCCCATTTTTTTTCAAGTTTTACATTTTATTTATGACAATTTCACTATTTCCTATATTTCATCTGTGTACTGATATTTGTAGTAACTTATTCCTTGTGTAAGATTAATTACCCCAGCCTATTAGAGAGACGGTGATTTTCGGTTCCAGAAAATGGTCTTTTCCGTTTCTGAAACTTCAACTTGATCTAATATGGAAATTCCATTTTGTCATAGAACATGTACACAGTAAAAACATGAACTCCATTTTGCAAAGGTGAATTCCATGAATTTTCACATGAAAAGTAAAGAACCAAACCGGAAATTCCATTTCGATTTACCGGAAAACAGAAAATCACTGTCACCACATCATATATCACACACCCACTGATTCAGATGTACATGTACATGTAAACGACAAACAAACACAGCTTCTCAAAACTATGTTCAGGATCAATATTAATCACTGATGCTAAAAACAACAACAACAACAACAACAATAATAATAATAATAATAATAATGATTGTAATAATAATAATTATAATTCAATAATAATAATCAGATAAATACAAAATGTAATAATGATGATAATGAAGATGAAATTAAAATTCTTATTATTATTACTATCATTGTTATTATCAATACTAGTAGTAGTAGTAGTAGTAGTAGTTGCAGTAGTAGTTAAGTAGTAGTAGTAGTAGTAATTGCAGTAGTAGTTAAGAAGTAGTAGTAGTAGTTAAGTAGTAGAAGTAGCAGTAGTAGTAACTGCCGTAGCAGTAGCAGTAGTAGTAACGTCCGCTAAGGTATACTCGCCATGCTGGTAGTGTCGCCGACGGGTGATAAAGTCTTTGCTTCTGTCAAAATGAGTGCATCTTACATGTCAATTACTATTATGATAATGAGTTGAAATACTAATCGACCAATCAAAGTAAAATTCCTTACCGGAAAGGGCGGGGAAATTTTTTTGCGCCACTAAAAACACCGCGATGTCGTCTGTACCGCCCACAAGCCGTTCAGCCATTGGTCATACACACTCATGTTCACACACGCGATACAACAAAATGGCTGACTTGCACTCAACTTTTTCAGAACACTTTTACTAAGTATTATCTAAACATCATCTCAAAATGCACAAAATACCAAATTTCAATTATCATAAATCAAAAAATATATTGGCGATATTACATTATAAACAAATATTGCAAAACTGGCAATAAAACAGGCTTAAAATGCGGTGGCGAATTCGAGAGAACACGTGTATTGTGAATGAGCCAGATCGGATCGATCGATTGCGCAATGGCTATTCTTTACGTGTTATGCGCATCTAACAATTTTGCCATAGGGTTTGTACAGCGTTCGCACCGCACAGTCCCGCACGCTAGTTGCATTGACATAACACGCGTCGGCGACTAACGATACCGAAGCAAACATTTCGCCAGTAACGGAGGCAAGAAATAAAACGATGTTTTGGAAATATTTTCGACTTCCAGGAGATATAAATTAAAGTGGATTCGGAAGAAAAAATATCAATGATTACAACTAGGACTCATATTTCCAGGCTGAAGTCATTATAATAGAAGGTAATGTAAAAGTTTTACTCAAAGTGGCGATTTAACCAGTACGGACGTTAGTATTTATCTCATTTTTTTTTGGGGGGGGGGGGTTATATTCCAGTTATTCTGCAACAGGGAAATTCAACAAAATTCTGTTTCCTCCATGTTTTCCATGAAACCCTAAGCATTTCTATCTCGCAGAAAACTAGTATCAATTTAAGTAGGTAAAGAAGGAGAGCTCTATATTCTGAAGAAAACCATAACTATGTTAAAAATTTGAGAAAAATGTAATACATTTATGGGTGTTTTGAATTACCCTATAGTTTGCTTTAGTTGTCATTGCCATGGCAACACATAATACCAACAGGAAGTTTGTATACTTTGCATCTTAAGAAGGATTAAAAACATCACTCTTTGAAGGCTCGCAAGAGTCGCACAGAGTACGTCAATCCTTCCCTCCAACTTCTTGTAATCAGGGTATTTTACCATATCGGTACCACTTGAACAAACTTGTATTGACTTTGCATGTGATAATCCTTCTGTGGAATTCGAAGGGTTAAGGGAAATAGCAGCATTGGAAGCAGTCTTCCATTTGCTACAATGATTCTAGAATCAAGTACACTCTTAGGTTTCTGCTGAGAGATTTTTGCAGCCAAATGTTTCCTCTTTTTTAGAGAAAATATAAGGGGGGGGGAAGTGTCGTTGGTCATTGATTCGGGTTGTAGATTTCTTGTCTTCAATCATGACTTCATACACCACATGGTTCCTAATGAAATTACATCTGACCATTAATGGGTGGCGGGTCGTCAGTCATTTATTTCTTGTTGTACTTAAAATTATAACTCTTCACCACACCTGATCTTTAGTGTATCATCAAAATAATTAGGCTAATAATATACAACAACTCAGGGTAGGAATTAATTTTTATTTTCTAAGGGCGATTTTTAAATGAGCCTTGGGGCTATTTTCAAATTTCTTGGGGCTATTCTTAATTTATGGGGGCGATTTTTTTTTTACCTATATAAAAGTCGGGAGTTTGATTTGACCCGCGGACATTAATAGCGCTAATATTTAGCTTCGTATTTCGCCAAAAATTATTATTAGCACTTTGTTCTTTACCCGTCAGACATGAATTCCGCTAATATTTAGTTCCGTATTACAGTCAAAACGATGGTCGGGGTTCGTTTCATGCCCGTCAGACATGAATCCCGCTAATATTTAGTTCCGGATAATGGTCAAAACGATGGTCGGGGGTTCGCTTCTTACCCGTCAGACATGAATCCCGCTAATATTTAGTTCCGTATAATGGTCAAAACGATGGTCGGGGTTCGTTTCTTACCCCTCAGACATGAACCCACTATGTTTAGTTCGTATAATGGTAAAAGTGGTCGGGGGTTTGTTTCTTAACCCGTTCAGACATGATACTGATGTTTAGTTACGTATAATGGTAAAATCGATGGTCGGGGGTTGTTTCTTAACCAGACATGAATCCCGGTAATAGTTCGTATATACTGTCCAAAACGATGTGCGGGGTCGTTTTGACGAAAATAGGAACTAATATTAGGGGCGGGATATGTCTGACGGTAAAACACGAACCGACATTGTTTTGATCATAATGTTGATACAAAATATCAGTGGGATTCATATTGACGGTATAAAACGAAGCCGAATCGTTTTGATCATAATACGGAATAAATATTAGGGGATTTCATGTTGACTTGTAATAAACGACCCCGAATCGTTTTTGACATTATACGGAAGTATTATTAGCGGATTCATGTTCACGGGTAGAAACGAACGACCATCGTTTTGACATTATATCGGAAGCTAAAGATTAGGAACTTATGTTGAGGGTTAAGAAACGAACCGAATGATTTGACATTATAGCGGATACTATTATTAGCGGGTATTATGTCTCACGGTAGAAACGAAACGACATGTTTGACGTTATAGGAACTAAACATTTAGGAATTTATGTTGACGGTAAGAAACGAACCCGGAATGGTTTTGACCGTTAAGGAACTAAACATTAGCGGATTCATGTCTGACGGGTAAGAAGAACGACATGTTTGACATTAATACGGAACTAAATATTTAGCAGAATTCATGTCTACGGGTAGGAACACGACCATCGTTTTGATCATAAAGGAAAAATATTAGGATTCATGTTCTGACTTGTAAGAAACGAACCATCGACATCGTTTTGACATTATAGGAACTAATTATTAGGATATGTGACTGGGTGAGAAAGAACCGACACGTTTTGGATTGTACGGAACTAAAGATTAGCGGGATTACATTTGATGGTAAGAAACGAACTCTCCGACATCGTTTTGACAATATTAGGAATAAAATATTAGCGGGATTCATGGTCTGGACGGGTAAGAAACGAACCCCCGACCATCGTTTTCACCATTATACGGAACTAAATATTAGTGGGATTCATGTCTGACTTGTAAGAAACGAACCCCCGACCATCGTTTTGACCATTTTACGGAACTAAATACTAGCGGGATTCATGTCTGACGGGTAAGAAACGAACCCCCGACCATCGTTTTGACCATAATACGGAGCTAAATTTTAGCGCAATTAATGCCCGCGGGTCAAACACAAACTGCTAACAATTATTTTTGTTGAAATACAGAGCTAAATAGCGTTGTTAATGTCCGCGGGTCAACAACAAACTCCCAACTTTTATTTTTGACGAAATACGGAACTAAATATTGGCGATTTTCCAATGATATGTTTGATAAAAACGGGTGTGAACAACTGAACATTCATAAAATTTCCGTAGAAAAATATGAGGGCGACTCTGAAGAAAATGGTCGCCCCAAATAATTGTATTTTGAGGATTTTAAGGGGCGATTTGGACTCCGCCGAGGGCCAAATCGCCCGTCGCCCCCGGGTATTTCCGACACTGCAACAACTTATAACTCAACAACCAATTATTGTTATAACATATCATATAATATGATCATTATATGATTAAGTTATATTAGAAATTTGTTTTCATAAGCTGAATTTAATTTTGTTTTCAATTCTTTAATTACTATAGAACTGAGTAATTACTATCAAATATTAAAGGTTATAAATACTATTAAACATTACATGTTATACATTTTATGTTATATGTCATAATATAGTATGTTTATGTTTATGTTATGTGTTATGTGTTACACGTTTTATGTTACACGTTGTATACAGATCGAATAAATCATGTAAGCCAATGGAATCAAAATTTCTATGTATTCGTAACATGGACAATAAAGATGAGTCTAAATCTGAGAAATATTGCTGGAAATCACACAATATGACAAG
>JZLH01S0082009.1:13310-25367 GCA_001188425.1 Eucidaris tribuloides | reverse complement strand
AAAAAGATCGAGTCAAAGAATTTCCCCCTCGGTGACCATCAATTACATATTACACTTGAATGCTATAAAATGCATATTTGTACTATTATAAATACAATGGCAAAACGGCAGCGCATAAAATAAAAAGGAAATTAATATTTTTCTTTGACATTTACCCAGAACAAAATTGCTTTTAAATCAAACAACGAATGGAAAAAATGCCCTTTCCGTCTAAGTTTGACTATTATTAAGATGCAATTCAGCCGAAAAATATGATTCTCGTATCTTTTCGTATGAAAGTGATATTCAACTACAAAATATTTGCCGATCATTTGAATGGCAGATATGATATATATATCAATCCAGTTAGTTTTTATTTTCACGAGGTATATTTGCTGGTATTGTGTGCAGGGTTCTGAATTCAATCTGTCTGAGGCACTTTACCATCACCATTATGTCGATCTTATTCAAGATCATGACGGCATAATTGAGTGGACGAAGACGAATTGTTTCATTACAATCTGTCACTGATAGCAACTACAGAAAAAAAACAGTTATTATCATAATGTTTGTGTGAAGTGTGGTGTGTGTGTGTGTGTGTGTCCGTGTGTGTCTGTGTGTGTGTCTGTGTATGTGTGTGTGTGTGTGTATGTCTGTCTGTCTGTCTGTCTGTCTGTCTGTGTGTGTGTGTGTCCGTGTTAGTCTGTCTGTCTGTGTGGGTGAGGGTGGGGTGCGTATGTCTATACCTGTGTGTCTTTGTGTTTCCGAAGAGGACATTTTTCTTTTGGGAATGGCTTAGATACATCAGCGAAATAGTTGCATTCAGAAAGGAGATTCTATACAGTGTGTATCAAAAAAAAAGTAGACACTTAGAAAAAAAATATTTAAAAAAACGTTCATGATTTTGAGCTAATTTTTTATATGAACCTTTAACCTTGGACCTAAGCTATTTAATGACACTGTTGGTATTGGAAGTAGTTCACGCATGAGTGAGCACAGCCCACTTTTGTCTAATCGGCCAAAAATGCATTTGCGCACAGAATTGTGTTCTATTAGTCAATGTTTAATGCCTCGCAGACCGATGCTGCGGAAGATTTCAACTGATTTGCACAATTATTGAACCCTGAGCATGCTCAGAGAAGAGCTTATACCAATTCTGAGACAAGATAGACAAAAATGAAGCAATGATTGAGATACACCCCACTAAAGGAGAAGAAAATGTCATGTTTGCAAGATGAACTGTGAATTGACCAAAAAATGGCATTTTTTTTCTTTTTAGGATGGTGTGTCAGAATCATTGCTTCATTTTAGTCTTTATTGTCACAGAATTGATATTAGCTCTTCTCTGAGCATACTGAGAATGCAATTCCTGTGCACATCAGTTGAGAGCTTGTGCAGCACTGGTCTATGAGGCATTAAACATTAACTATGAGAACAAATTCTGTGCGCAAATGCATTTTTGGCCGACTGGACAAAAGTGGGTTGCGCTCACTCATAATGCGTGAAATAATTTCAATACCAACTGTGTCATCAGATAGCTCAGATCCAAGGTAAAATATTCATACAAAAAATAATCTCAAGATCATGAAATTTTTGTGTAATATTTTTTTTCTTAGTGTATACTTTTTTTTATACACACTGTATAGCTTGAAATGTTTAACGAAGTCAAGAAAACATGTCGTAGTCTTTTTGATTAAATAGTAATTAACACAAGTCACAGCGGTGTTCTTGCAAAACCACAGTATTTTCCATTTTAAAACAATGTGAGGTACATGCTACTAATGTCTTTGATAAGGTCTTAAAATGAAGCCCTGAAAAATTACAGCTCACAATGATCATTAAGTGCTTTTAAAAAAGTAAAAATCATTGAGAGACCATTCCACTTTTTCCCCATAGACTGCTGTTGTTGGAGAATTTCCATCGGCCGAGAATAATTCATGCACCAATTTTTATCTCTACATATTTTACAAGTGACAGCATAACTGTGAGAACTTTTGTGTTCTAGGGTGTTTATTTGTCCATTCAAACACTGTCAGAAACGTCAGACAGCAAAGTTTGACATTTTTTAAACGGTTCTTCCATAATATTATTGTGTCTTCAATACACGATGACAATTATTTGTACAGTACCCAGTCACATGCAATCGTACGTAATCGTTTGCATGATTTGAATAGTTTATGGAAACATTAAAATCCTGTTATTTTACGGAAAAAAATCAAATCATTCAAAAGATCATTAAAAAGAAGCTTTATTTGTGTTAAAGGAGTTCACATCTACCGATGATATCCTAGAATTGCATGCTGTTCCCAGGGGGGCAGTACCGGGGAAGGGGGGGCAGTATCACTTCATTAATAGCAGCTAAACGCATCTCATAAACGTATAACTATTGACGTGAGGCCCTTGGATTCTTGGTGACAAATGTTTTTACATGCTGCAAAAAGTCAATTGTAATATGCAAGAGGAAATTAAAATGATTAGACTTCAGAGTCCTTAAAGAAAAATGAGCGTCGACATTTAGTTATAATCTGACAGATATTTCATAATACCAAGTTAGAAATAATTTCAACAGCTCAAAACCTTTTCGACTGTATCATTCTGCGATGATTTCTTAGTTGAATACAAAGTAACGACTCGTCAGTTTCATGCACATGTATGATTATTTATTTTGTAAGTTTCTGAGTGGGTGACAATGAAACTCCGTATATATGTGAAGTATTGAGAAGTTGCATAAAAATTGGAAAGATTTAGGAAGTATCATTTTAATCTTTTGAACGTAAAATTGCGTGGGATGGGATATTGATGGTAAAAACACAAAACAAAATTTATATTGGCGCCTTTTAGCTCACTTTTAAGTTCTGTAAATTTGTAAGAAGAATTATAATTCTAGCGAAAACGATTTAATTAAATTATGACGAACAATGCTTTAACAATCATAACTATTCAGATAAAGATGAGGGTAGATATCAACGCATGACTGCATGTTAAATTTTATTGATAATCACATCAACACTAAAGTGTTAAATTAACAAAAACCTCAACCTTACCTTAATTTCATCGAGTAGTTTTACGTTGCTGATACGGAATCGTTAAATCCACGAGTATCGAGCTAAGATTCGGAGTGTTAACCTGATATATGGGAACAGTCTCCTCCTCAAATTAATGGTGTGGTCTGTCGCGGCTTTCTGGAGGCGGAATCTAAAGTGAGAGAAATAAATATCCTGAAACGTTGTACAACACGCACTGCGCACGGTTGGGAGTACACGCATCCAATTACGCCTATACGTACAACGCACACATATACCCACACACACCAAACACAGCATATACGCTCACACACACTAGTGTGATCACGCTCATGCACACAAGCGCACGCACACACTCACACGTACACACACCCACGTATTCACGCAAGTGCACACACACACACACACACACACACACACACACACACACACACACACACATGTATATATGCACAAAACATACAACAGTAAGTAGTACGAGAATTCGGTAAGCAGAGCTTGGTTGTACAATAAATTTAATTGAATTGAAGTGAAAACAGTTACTTATCTCGTATAGGGAACGAGTTTTTTATCCTTAACTTAACTCTTAGACGTGCCAGAGGATCGTGAACGTCTATTGGACTTTATGTGTATTATTGTGGTGGCAGATCTGCGACTTCGGCACATTAAGATTTTTGATAAGCTTACTCAAATTAATGCACATAACTCATGACTGGCAGTTTCTGCTATGTTTGATCCAGTCTATGTGACAAAATCGATTGGCACTGATAGTTCATTAAGTAGAGTAAAATAAAATTTACCACAGAAAAAAATCACTAACAGCTGTGCAGATGCACGCACTCTATCTGACAAAAATACATTTTTTTTTTTTTGGTGCAAGATGTTTCATATGAACATTTTGAGAAAACAGCTGAGTCTTATGATACATTAAAGGCATCGTATAACAATGTTTCCAGTTTAAAGAAATGTGAGCGCCATGATTTCCCATGCTACCAGTGTCTCTGATAAGGTCTAGAATTGAAGCCCCCAAAAACTGAAGTTCAAATTGTTCATTAAGTACTTCAAAAAGTGAGAATCGTTGAGCGACCATTCCAGTTTTTATTTTCCCCATAGACTGCTGTGTTGCAGAATGTTCATCGGCCGAGAATAATTCATGTGCCCGTTTCTATCTGTACATATTTTAAAAGTGGCAGATAACTGTCTGAACTTGTATGTTCTAGGGTGTTTATTTGTCAATTTAAACACTGTCAGATATGTCAGATAGCAAAGTTTGATTTTTTTTTTAATGGGTCTTCCACATGTTATTTAGTGTCTTTAACTGTCCCTAGAAAACTAGGCCACAATAATGGAATACATGAATATTTTTAGAAATCAATACCTATCGTTTGTCACTTCTCAGAAAAAAAAATACATAAATTGAGTGACAGCTTTTATTGTAAAGGTGCACATAACGCAGTAAAATGTGACCATCGGGTATGCAATAGACGTCAATTTTTTTTTAAGTTTTAAATCATGTTGTATGAATACCTTAAGGTCTAAAACATGACACATAGTCGTTGTGGTGAGCTATTATTCAAAATGTTGCAAGGATTCTATACCAGGTAATCCAACAGTTTCTTATAAGGGAGAGAACAAAGTTAGCCGTGCCAGAAAACACAATTTACAGACGAAAAATTTCATTAAAGATCATTTTTTCCTGCGTTACAATTATTATAACCAATTATATACGAGGGTATGAACAAATTTACAAGTATACTTCACCAAATTACTCAAAGAATGTTAAAAACCTTATTTAGACATTTAAACCTTTCATAAGAATAACACCATTTGGAACTAGAAAAGTTCGTATTAATTGTATTATTTTCAGACATCATTCCAATTCATGTACATTGATTCATGTAGAAGGGTTATCAAAATGTGTTCGAGATAACGATATCACACATTTTATCATTTTGATTTAGTAAGCAGCAGGTGATTTGCGACTTATGAAAAGATAGCAGTGGAAAGTGAAACAATAATATGACACCTTTAATATATATTAAAGTTTACAAAGCACATATTATTATAACCAAAACGAAACTAGAGCGTTTTTTCCCCGTCCGAATGAAAAGGGACAAAAGGAAATGGAACCACGGGTAACATTTGCACTTAGCAATTTGTCTATCACTTCGAACGAACCATTCTAAATCTGGCCGTTCAACTGAATGATTACAAACTTTGTATTACACATATCCCTGTTAGATTTCTCTTTCAAAGAAATGCTATTATGTGGAAATTAAGATGCCTTTCAACACTAATTTCATGCGGCAGCATTTTCTTTTAAAGATCCTTATGCAATCGATGTTGATGCAGCGCCTCTGCTAATTTAACCAAAATTTAATACGTGTTGATACTTTTTCACTTGAATCTAAGTCTCTAATAGTTGAGGGGATAAGACTAAACCCTGTTATTTCCCGAACCCTACGTTGGCGTTTGAATTCCCTCTGCAATAATGGTAAAAACTTAGAATTCGTTCAATATCGTGGGTAAGATTCTTTCCTAAATGTGTCCCGACCCCATTACTATTTCAAGACAGTGATGACGTGCCAGTGTTACGGACAAACTCTCTTAAAAGATAAAAAAAAATGGTGGGCAGAATATTGATATGACACTTTATAAGAAACATTAGTGCACGATAAATCCATATAGAATAATTTATTCTTAGATAAATAATCCGTACAATGGAGCAGACAAAGCAATAATTGTCAGTAATCCACATTATAGTTAAAGGCACTGTATACAATGTTCCAGTTTTAAAATCTGAGCTACATGATTCCCATGCTACTAGTGTCTTTGATCAGTCTAAAAATGAAGCCCTGAAAAAATGCAGTGTAAAACAATCATTAAGTGCTTCAAAGAAGTGAAAATCATTGAGAGACCATTACAGCTTTTCTCCATAGACTGCTGTGTTGCAGAATTTCCTATCGCCCGATATAAAATTAATGTGCCAATTTGTATCTGCACATATTGTACTAGTGGCAGCATAACTGTCCAAACTTTTGTGTTCTAAGGTGTTTATTTGTCCATTCAAACACTGTCAGATATGTCAGAAAGCAAAGTTCGACAATTTTTAAACGGGTCTTCCACAGTGTTATATAGTGTCTTTAAAACACTGTTCCCTGATTGTAAGTATACATGGCAATGTCATTTTGCCGACACGATGGACTTGCCATCTCTTCTCCCTGGCTAAATCCCACAGTCCTACTTTGAAATACCAATTTTGCAGTACATATGGAAAAATGTTATCTTTGTTTTTTTTCTGTTTTGACTTATTTCTTTACATGTAAGTCACCCCTGGTTACATGAGGTATCTTTATGCGGTTATTCCTACTTCAAAATATCGAAACGATTTAACTGGGGAAAATTGAGTTATCACCTTTTGCTACAGTATAACAGCATAGTGACGGAAGATTTTAACTTACCCCTGTTCTTCAACTGATGACATGAAATGGTATAACGAGTCTTATACTGGACGTGTAATATTGCCAAACAATGTTACAGCTTTATTTCGACCGTTCCTATTAACTTGAATCAATAATATCATTCAGTGCGTGTATCATTTCCTCAGGATCGTGTACGTTCGAAGTAAACGTAGCAGAAATTTCCTGGCCATTTCACATGCAGTACAAAGAGTTTCACGCCTGACCAATTCCTGAATGATTGGTGAATTGGTCGAACCGTTTGTGCAATTTTTTTGTTAAAGCGAAATAATTAGATTACTGAAGCTTGAAAACATCGTAGTTACACGTTTAATACAGAGGTAACAATGTGCCAGGAAGTAATTAAATTTCGTGATTTATGATGACTTGTCTTAAATTAATACTCAATTAGTATGAACTGGATTGTCATTGACCGACCGATGTTTTCATTATGACCATCTAAATTGTTTTAAATGTGTTTCATTATAAAAACCAGTAAAAAAAATGAACTTATGAAATGTTAAAGCTTGAAATTATTTTGGTCATTATGTTTCCAACTTCCTTGCAACGCTTCTGATTACAAGACAGGACATCGTATCTGTTTTCCATTTCGAAATACTATGCAAAGTTAATTTGTTGCAATGTTACAAAATTACTTCCGAATCCACTGTGCACTTCCGCCCTTGAGTTAGGCAGTATTTTACAGATTATACACAACTGTGTATTTTAGCGGAATGAAATCCTTATGGAATAGGCGTATACATGTATATTATACTTCTGTAACAGCATACAAAGGTGATCATGGAGATTGATTGAGGCTACATCCAGGGTAAGGTGCGTGTTTTTTCATTACAAATTTAAATTTATTTCATCGATATCACGAGAGAACTCATATTCAAGGTCACCTCTTTAGAAAACTGACGGGTCACATGAACTCGACCATAAACTTATAAAAAAGGAAAATATATCAGGCACAAACCTTGATTACGATGCTGCTTTTTGACCAAAATGTCAAATTTAATTTGTATATCACGATTGTTATGTACATCGAACTTTGTAGTTTTACTGATCCATGTTGACACAGAAACATAAAACGTCACACACCGTTAGCCTAGCGAGAACCCCACCGTTCCTCAAATTATCTAAATATGATATTATTTCTTATTGCCTTATTCGGCGTTTCATGTATTAAATCCTTTTCTAATTTGCATATTGGGTTATTTTAATAACGAAGATGCAACCCATGCTGATTTTGCATGTGTAAGACTAGTATGTGTGTGTGTGTGTGTGTGTGTGTGTGTGTGTGTGTGTGTGTGTGTGTGTGTGTGTGTGTGTGTGTGTGTGTGTGTGTGTGTGTGTGTGTGTGTATGAATGTGTATGTGTGTCTATGTGTGAGTGTATGTGTGTGTGTACGTGTATGTTTGTTTGTGGTGGTTTCTATGCGTGTGTGTGTGTCGGTGTCGGTGTGCTTTATCCGTGTGTTGATGTGTCTGAAAGTGTGTTGGTGTGTTTAGGTGTGTACATGTGTCTGTGTGTTGATGTGGGGGAGTGTGTTTGTATGTACGCAGTGGCACGTTGAATTAAAAATACCAACTGCAGGGACAAAATTTACCGCAAGAAAATATAATTTTGTTCTCGCCATTATCCATACAAACTAATCTTTTAATTAGGCCAATTTCCACCAATTATGCATCGATGCACGACAAGCAATTGAAAGAGATTTAACAAAACAAAAAAAAAAAAAACCAAAAAGGTCAGTGTCACACTTGGATGTACCTATTCAGCGGGCATGGCATGGAAGTATTAGAAAGTATCCTGGTTCTTCTCTATCACGTACTCCAAATTATTATCGTCCAAGATTAATCGATGATTATTACTTTTAATTAATTAACACTTTACGTGCTGGGCTAAAAATATAGGTGTGTTAACCAGGGACTGGATTGTTGTGTGCTTTGTTACGATAAATTCACAACCGAAAAGATGAAACAAAATGACACCAATATTTGATTTATGTATTATTTATTATATGGGGTGTTTCGCCTTTTTTAACCAAAACATACAATTTAACTATCACAATGTAAATATTAACTTCCAATGCTAAAGGATACTGATAAGTCCAATCTTGACTGAATTCCCGGCTCCAGTTGATGCCCAGGTAATTCACACGACGATGTCGTACGCTCGAACCACTAGTTGATGATAAACCGATCCAATATTCACCAATTATGATCGCCATATTTATCCCAATATTGCACAGCTGAACGGCAGATATTCAACCGATATGAAGATAATGTCCCAATTGCAGAGTATAGCAAAGTGTAGCAGAAATCCCAGATGAAAACAATGTTCAGCATAACTTCACACGTCTCACAAGTTATTCTCAATTGCCGCAAAGATGATACAGTAATCCCAGTATTAATCCACAGAGTGTAAGGCTTCATGATCTAATAAGCACTTAAACATTCAGGTAACCATCCACACACAGAAACTCTCATATAAATCCACAAGTGTGCGTCGAGCCAAGGTCACTGACAAACTCTGAACTCATGTCCAAAACAACTGATATATATATTAGTCCGTTGGCTGGGTGGGTTCCCGTGTGCATGAAATGTACCCTAAGTTACTCACCACAGGCATGGACTAGACCATCAGACATAACAAAAAAGTGAGGGTAGACTTTTTCTACCTCCTGCACTTTTTTCGCTAGAGGGCGTTTTCAAATTGCCGCCAAAATACCATTTAATACCGTATAATGACAATTTCATAGGCAATATTTGGGGTAAAATTGCAACAATTGTCAGTGTTTTCCTATATATTTTGATGTCAAACATATAGAGTGGTCAGATTCACTAATTAACTGTATTTCTGATAGAGGGCGTTTTTGAAAATGGCTGCCAAATGTCATTTAATACGTTAAAATGACGTTTTCCTAACCATTTATGTGGTGGAATGGCCCAGTTTTTCAGAGTTTCCCTATTGGCTGATGTCAACTGTATGGAAGGGTCACATTCACCAATAAGTTGTATTCCTGATAGAGGGCGCTTTTCAAAATGACTGCCAAATGCCATTTAATGTACTAAAATGACGTTTTCGTTGCCATTATATGGAGTGAAATTGCCAGTTTTCAATGTTTTGCTATATTTGTCGATGCCAAATGTATGGAGGTGTCAAATTCAACATATAAATGTATTTCTAATAGAGGGCGCTTTCCAAAATGGCTATCAAATATCATTTAATACATTAAAATGACATTTCAATATCCACGATTATCACGATAGTATATTTTTCTTTTTGTTGATGCCAAGTGTATAGAGGGGTCAGATTCATCAAATAACTGTATTCCTTATAGTGGGCGCTTTTTAAATGGCCGCCAAAATGCTATGTTATACTGTGTACTGACCTTTCATAGCCATAATATGGTGAGAAATGACCAAGTATCTCAGACTTCCATATTAGTTGATTTCAAATGTATAGGTCATATTCAAAAATTTAAACTCAGTCTCTGGGCAATTTTCAAAATGGGTGATAAATGCCATACTGACATGTAAGCAGCCACTACAATGTTGTGAAATGGCTTACAATTTTCAATGTTTTCTAATATTTGTCGATGTCTTAATCCAAACAAAATGCTAGTGTTTTTTTTTTTTTTATCTGACGAGGCTTCATTCTTTGCCAAAAAAAAAATGACTGTTCAAAATTGTATACAATAACAACAACATTTATGTCTTGTTAAAGTAGGTAAGTTAAGTTATGGTTCATTAACCCCAAACGAACTGGGAAAAATCAGGATAAGGTTACCATGGGCATTCATTATGACTACCAACTGTGTACTACAATCTTGTGCCATTTAATGTGCGACCAACAGGTCCAATAGGATCCAGTAGAAAATAATTCCTTTTTGCAAAATCCCAGCAGGTGACGTTTGAAAAGCACATGATTGAAATAAATAGTAGGTAGGTAATAATGAATTCCTATATTTGACAGGTTTCCGTTTTGTGAGGCTAATCATAGTAACTTTATCCTGATTTTTCCCCAGTTTGTTTGAAGTAATGAACCATAATGACATAAAAAATGACCTACTTATCAAAGTTAAAGTTGTTACTACTGTATATAATTCTGAACAATTATATTTTTACGGTAAGGAATGACATATTAATCAAAAACACTAGTATTTTGTTTGGGTTAAGACATCAACAAATATTGGAAAACATTGAAAATTGTAAACCACGTCGCAACATTGTAGTGGCTGCTTACATGTGCTCAGTTTGAAAATTGCCCAGGGATGGATTTTAAATTGGTGAATCTGAACTATACATTTTACATCAACTAAGAATGAACTCTAAAAAACTTGTCCATTTCTCACCATATCATGGCTATGAAAAGGTCAGTACAAGGTATAACATGGCACTTGGTGGCCATTTAAAAAGCACCCAGTAAAAGGAATACAGTCGTTTGGTAAATTTGACCCCTCTATACATTGAACAACAAATAAAATAGGAAGATATTGAAAAACTGGGCTATTTCGCAATAATGTATTAAATGGTATTTGGTGGCCATTTTTGAAAGCATCCTCTAAATCATGAATACATTTATTTGCTGAATTTGACCCCTCCATAGAATTTGACATCAATAAATATAGTAAAACATTGAAAAACCGGCAATTTTACCCATATATTGGACGCGAAAACGTCATTTTAATGTATTAAATGGCATTTGGCAGTCATTTTGAAAAGCTCCCTCTATCAAGAAAGCAAATTTTGGTGAATCTGACCCTTCTATACATTTGACATCAACCAATAGGGAAACTCTGAAAAACTGGGGCATTCCACCCCATATAATGGCTAGGAAAACGTCATTCAGAGGAATCACATGACATTTGGCAGCCATTTTGAAAAAGTGCCCTCTACCAGAAATACAGTCAATTAGTGAATCTGACCACTCTGTACATTTGACATCAAATTATATAGGAAATCATTGAAAATTGTTGCAATTTCACCTCAAATATTGCGTATGAAATCATCATTATATGCATTTTGGCGGCCATTTTGAAAACGCCCTCTAGCGAAAAAAGTGCCGGGGTAGAAAAAGTCTACCTTCACTTTTTTGCTTTATCTGATGGTCTAGCCCATGCCTGTGGTGAGTAACTTAGGGTACATTTCATGCACACGGAAACCCACCCAGCCAATGGACTATATTAAAATCTGTACACATAGAAAGATCTATGGATCCATTTCTAAATATAAGAGAGTCATAAACACAATGGCTTTCTGGAAAATGCTACTTCTACAACTATCTACACTATTCCATTCACAACTGGCCTAAAGGTCACTGAACTCCACTGAACTCACACTAGTATGTTCACAGTAATGCCTCCTTTATTATGCTAATCAGCCTAGCACCTATAGGCAGCTCAATGAAATATCTTCATGTACATTACAAGTGGTATATTTGCCTCCAGAATTATCTGGTAAATTACATATCAATCTAGTGCAGCAAGCCTTTGCATTCTCCAGTGTTGATATCACACCACATAAACTACAAACTAATTTAATGGCTACATGTAACAGGCTTGTGCCGAAGTGGTGGGTTACGTTGCG
>JZLH01S0081986.1:5971-20971 GCA_001188425.1 Eucidaris tribuloides | reverse complement strand
GAGACCGGACAAGTACACAAGCAAGCCCCCAAAAATCCTCTGTTAATTTACATGATTTACCTAACAACTTCCAAACCAATGGGGGTGGTGGTGTTCCCTCCCCTTCACACTCACAGCTATATAGTCTAGGTTCTAGCCGTTTTTATTTCAGTGTAATTTCTCCGAGTTGCAGCCAATACTCGAATATCGTGCCAAGCCGAGTGAGGGCGATTACCCCAGTGAAGAAACTTTCTTTTCGGGCGACGCAATCACTGGGGTAATCGCCCTCACTCGGTTTGGCGCGATATTCGAGTATTGGCTGCAACTCGGAGAAATTAAACTGAAATAAAAACGGCTAGAACCTAGACTAACAGCTATATGGCCCCAGCATGTGTTGTTTGACGGTGTATTTTAGAAGTGTGTTTGTGTGTGTGGTTACAATGGTGATCCCTTACCCCCCCCCCCCAAAAAAAAAAAATACTGAGCAAAAATACATTAAAAGTATTGGCTAACATTTACCACAGTTAAAAAAATCTGAGCTACATGATTCCCCATGCTACCATTGTCTTTGATAAGGTCTAAAAATGACGCCCTGAAAAAATTGTATTTTAAAATGATTATTTAGTACTTTAAAAAAGTGAAAATCGTAAATTGATCGGATTCACCTGCCCATTTTCTCCCATAGACTTACTGTGTGTACACCTAGGCTATTTAAACTCGCCCCGAGTTTTAATTGTTTATTCATGCATAACTTGCCATTGGCAGTGTAACTTTCCAAACCTTTTTATTCTAGGGTGTTTATTTGTCCATATGAACACTACTATGTAGTTCAGATATCAAATTTGACAATTTTTTTTAAATTGAAGCTCCACAATGTTCGCCTATCACTTTAATTTTTATGCTATACTGTATTCCTGCCCATGATTTCTTTCCTGCAGAATATATATACAAAAAAAAATAAAAAATAAAACTTGTCAAGTTTGGATTTTAATAACACAAAAAATATACTACAGATTATACTGGCATTGAGTATCGACAGCAGAATAGTGAACAGTTTTGTTGGGGGTGGTTTCCGATGTCAATTATCAGTTTTATGTCATTCATGCTTATTTAAAAAGTTAGGGTTCTGTTTGAAAATTGAAACTGTACAGAAATCAAATGGTGTGTGTGTTTAGCCCCCACACAAAAGCAATAGACAATGGTTGTGGATAGTGAATAAAGTCTAGCAGTCACCAGGCTACGTACTAATGAGTATTAAAGCATTTAACTAACCTGGACGTAATGAGAAACCGTGAGAAACTGGCATATCAAAGTTTCCAATGTGCGTTATCCACAGCCATTGCCTATTGATATTGTGTGGGGACTAAACACACACTCTCACACATACCATTTGATTCCCGGACAGTTTCAATTTTGTACAGGGGACTGGATATTGAGTAAAATCGGAACCCAACTTTTTAAATAAGCATGAATTACATAAAACTGAATATCGATATCTAAACCATCTCCTTTAATGTTCGCTATTCAGCTGCAACTATACTCAATGCCAGTATAATCTGGTGTATAGTTTTTGTGTTATTAAATACCAAACTTGAAAGTTTTATTTTTAACACCTAGAAGATGTTTAGAGTCAACATTTTCTAGTAATTGTACATTATTGTCAGAGCCTTCTTTTACCCCCCCCCCCCCCGACCTTCCCGTTCTCTCTGTGAGTTTAGCCAATTTGAACATGTGGAGAGAGTAGAGTATCCAAGAGAATGTGACTGACTGAATGACTGACATAAAATAAAACCGAAACTGTAAAAACATTAAAACATATACATGTATACGAAAATTTAGAGATAAATTGATTAAACATTGAATGTATGTCGCTAATCAAACAGTATAGTGCAACGCCAGGTACTATACATCGGTATGAAAATTTTGTATGAAGTAAATTAAATAATTTGTTTTTTAACGACTGGTTATTGTAATTTGTACTGCAAATTTAAACAGAAATGTTATAATACTCAAGTACTCAGCTCTAGTTATGCGATGGCACTTCCAAACTCCATGAACTTTTTCCCGAACATAATGTCTGAAATGCGGGTCTGAATTAGTAATGATATTATTTGTAAAGAATATAGTAAAAAAAAAAAAAAAACGAAAAGCTCTCGAGATAGACGAAGTAATGAAAACGTTGAAAACAACTAAGGTCATAATAAATCCTACTTAAACTCGTAATAAAGTTTAAATCATTACATGTGTACATGCATAACAATTACTCAAATAGGGAAGACCCTCGGACGAATCCCGGGGACGACCTGTACCCGCGGTGGCATTTTGAAAGTGGGCGGGGCTATTTGGAATGCGCGCACTCCCATCGCATGATGGCGCTGTCTGTTGCTATGGATATTCTATGACAACTCAATGTAAACAACCAAGCTCCAGCTGTTGGCATGCCGCGTGTACACTACTGGTGCATCATGCAGTATCCGGAAATACTCCAGTAAACACAGTCACAGACACAGCAGCTGAAAGTTTCGCCCTTCAAAATAGGATCTGATTTCTGTATTTCGTGTTATATTCCATCACATCGTTAAACAACTTCAAAGAAATAATGGATCCACAAAAGCTTTACGAGATGAACAACCAGCGCGAATCCTGGTGCGCTGTGGAGCTGAGCCCCCTGCAAGATTGGTGCAAGGCTGAACGGAAACACCACTCCGATGCCTTCAAGAGTACGGTGCTGAACCCGAAACACAACCAGCCAGAGAGCGAGGCCAGGTGCACATTTCAGGTCAACGACAGAACGCACAGAGAAAAGAGGCATTACCCAAACAAATCCAGTAAGTTAACCATCAGTAACGACGTACACTCTTTTGATTTGGTTGATATCTTTCAATTTCAGTTTGGTGTGACCCCGTTTTTCTTTTTTTTTCTTTTGACGTTAGTGATTTTAGAAATTAAGTTAAGAGTTATTTATTTACTTACTTATTTTTCATAATCATAATTCATTTATTTGTTTGTTTGTATTGGAATTTTACACCCATACATATATTTTGCACATTGTTAATTTTTTTTTTCAACTACAAAACTTTCTGCATCAGACATTAGTTCATATGACCAGAAAATTTTGACTTTGTCAGGGACTTTTATCACAGGCAAAACACCCTTGATTATGAATATGAGGGCTCATAAACGCTCTTGAAAAGAGAGAAATAAATCTGAATTCACCAAGTTAGTTATAGTTTTCCAAATTTTATCACATTTGTTTTGTTTACATTAACATAGCCTCGTACAAAGTAGTCGTACAAATACTAAACAAGGGAACTGCCACACAGTTCAGCAGATCAGGATGCATACGCTGTTGGACCAGATGGTATAGTGCAGCAGGAGAGAGGGCGCCATTACTGATTGGTCATAATGGAGATGAATTTTCTCAATTCTGCTCCTGAAGATTTCAATTGATGAGCTATTTATAATGTCTGGTGGGAGGTGATTTCAAGAGAGTTGAGCCTTAGCACGCGAATGTTGCAATTTTGTACATTTGTACAGTTAAATTCAGCAATCGTAATAATTAGTTTTCTTTGTTACGTTTCTGGATCTGGATCTGGATATGGTACTCTGAAAAGCTCCACCGAGCCAATCACTCAGCACGAGACTGTAAAGTCAGCGCTGCTCATTACCAATTGTAAAATGTTTTTTAGATGCGCTCGGGAATTATTCCATGTCTGAGTTGATGTTATATGTTCCGGTAGTAAGAGTTCCATGTTCTTGCCGTGTTTGGGAAAAAGGAATTATGAGGTGCGGCTGGGATATTTGAGTGATGATAGCTAACTGGTTTAGTTTTGTGCCACTCTGGGTTTGCCAATACGGTGTACGAGTGATGGACTGTTTGCATATGGATGAATCTTGGATGTTTCAAGTCACATTGATTAAATTTTCTGAAGGCATGAACAAGGCTGTCTGTTACGTCGTCTCTTTGAAGTAAGCGGAGCTTCAGACGCTTGTAACATAGATGTAACTGATTGCATCGGCTGTAGTACTTGTAATGACACGTGCTGCTCGCGTTGTGACAGCTCAAAGCTGTGGTCTTTTTTTCTTAGTGGGTGTTGTGGATTCCATACGGAACTGCAGTTTCTACGTGGCGCCTACAAGGTTTGTAGGCTTGTGTTTTCACATTTATTGGTGCATTACTAAATTTGCCGGATTAATCCTAAGAACGCTATTGGATTTCATCCGAACTGTATCTTAATATAGCCTGTTCCATTTCATATCGGACGACAAGGTGACTCCAAGATACTTATGATGACTTGTTTCGGGTAGTGTTTTACCAGATAAAGTATAGTTGAAGGTGATAGGCGATCT
This sequence comes from Eucidaris tribuloides, assembly GCA_001188425.1. Lineage (NCBI taxonomy): Eukaryota > Metazoa > Echinodermata > Echinoidea > Cidaroida > Cidaridae > Eucidaris > Eucidaris tribuloides. The sequence goes on along the minus strand of JZLH01S0081986.1, from coordinate 16,642 downwards.
CTTTCTTGTGAATCTCATGATGTTACACTTTGCAGGTTTAAATCTCATTTGCCACTTTCTTCCCCATTTTGCGATCTTGTCGAGATCCCGTTGGAGGTTACGACAGTCTTTCTGATCTAGAAAGACTGTACTAGAAAAACTTGTACTAGAAAAACTAGCAAATGGCCATAGAATAATTACAAGTATTAATGCTGCAATGAGGAAAGCAAGATTCAAAGAAAATGTCAATATTAGAATCATTATTATCCCCTCAGAATTACTTCAGCGTGTAAAGAGTTAACTAAGAGTTAACTATTTATTGCCAACAATCACAAACTTAGTGTAGTCTCATTTATCTTTGTAACATTTTCCCCCTTTTCTGCTTGGATTTTGCAGGTTTCAGTCATCTAGCAATTTAAGATGGGAGACGAGTCATGTCACAATCTGCAAACCACCACCCTCCTGAAGCCAAGAGAGATTTTGTCTTGACATCCCAGATTTTCAACATCAATCCTGGATTGCTGAAAACAGAAACATTTGTTGTCTGACTGAGCTGAATATGCAGGTCCACCTTGGTGTTCAGCAGTTTGGGTAGGACATTCAGCAGAGTATGTGACTGAACTTTTCGACTGACAAAGACTGTCAACTCATGTGCAACAATTTTTTTTTCTGAATGCAGCATTAACGAATAATTATGCAACTGTAAAAAGTATTGATGTGCAAAATTACATTTTTTTATCTCTGTGTAAGGTATTTTTGACATGATTATATTGATCAGTATCACCATAAATTGTACTCCGAGACAGTAGACGAACAAAGTAGGCTATGCAAAATATTTTTGTCCAGATATGTTGACAAGCTGCAACCCCACCTGCCTCTGCCAAATGAATGTGTGCTGCCTACCCTGGTGTATTTTAGAAATCATGTAGTTCATGGGTACACTTAGGTCTACATCTACTTCAGAAGTAAAATCATAAAAGATGATGTAGTTTCAGAGGTAGTTGATAAGCTGTTATGTTAAAATTAAATGATCGACTTATAGTTGTATGTAGTATTTTACATATTTCAGTTGACTGGTAGTGTAGATTTGTAGTGTTTGACTTCTGATTGGTGCAATTGCATTGTACATGTTTGTACACTTTCAAGTGTTATTCTAAAGTGGAGATGACCTAGTGTTGGTAGATTCTTCATTTCATTCTCAAACAGCTAAATGACAAGCTCAAATCAATTAAATTTCAGTCATAAAATAACAAACTGCTCCTAAATTTTCAGCTTTATTCATTCATGTTGTTGGCATGATTGTATTGTTACAAAGAATTGTGTCTTTGACAGATATTTGACGAGGTGATTTATTTACCACTCACCAATACCAATCTATTTTGTGGGCTGGCTGGGATATCATCATGAACAAGAGACTTTGTGTGAAAGAGTATATTGATTGAGATGCTTGTCTAGATTAAAAGGTTTGAAAGCACTTTCTGTATAAGCTGGAATAGAGGACTCTCATAAAAAAAGGACTGAAAACAACAAAATATTGCTTAGATAACAACAAAATAATGCCAGTCCAGAAGTTCAGATGTTCTTTGTATTACATATTGTTTTGGCAACCCCCTGATACATGTATAACACAATTTTGAAATAACAAAGTAATTTTCCTGGTTCCAAGAAGTTAGTTACAGTGTAGTTATGAGAGTGAACTCTATGCATAAATGTATGTATCACAAAGTTAATTTCTGGTCCTAGGGAGTGTGTTATGGTGAGAGTCTACTGCATATTTGTACATCAGAAAACAAGACCAGAAAGTCTCTAATAGTATGAAAAATTGGTAGTTTTCAAATATCACCCATGAATGTGTTTGTCATGTCCAAGTAAACCAACAATACAAGCATGTAAAACAGGAATGTTATTGTGACATGATATAATATATGGCAAGTTTACCTTCACAATAGAAGAAAAAAAATAACAATTTTGATATTGAAAGTGTGTCTAAGAGTTTACAATACATGCAAACTAAACTGCATAATTTATTTTGTCTAAATAAAATCATTTCATGTTTGATTATACAGTAATTTAATAACTTTAATAAATTCTTTCACAAGAGTCCCAAAACTTAACACTGACTTCAAGTACAAAGTACTGTAAGTGTAGATGTAAATTCAGGGGTTTTGATGTTGAAAAGTAATTCGAAAAATATATAAATACATGTATGTGAAAAGTAATAAGGAATGGTAATTTCTCGACTGTAAGACACCCAGAAACTCTACATGTATCTTCACAGAGACACAAAGCGGTATTAATGTTTTTGCCGATATAATAAAGTAATCCCCCAAAAGATTGACATGCTTAATGAAATGGTACAACATGCCCCAGATAAAGATGGTGTCTAATCTTCGATGATTAAGTAATTTGTGGGGAAATAACTAATGATGGACACAAAACAACAGTAAATTTCAGAAGTAAATGTTGAAAGTTGTTTTTTATTCATCATGCAACAAAAGATGAAATCTCCTTTCATCTGAATGAATATATTTAAATCTTTAAGTATGATAAACGTACATGTACCTCGCGGAAATTATAACTTGTTAATCAGCATATTTTATCAGTAGTAACTGCTATGTAAATCAATCTTTTTTTATTTACATGTACATCAATTTTAATCAATATATATGTATTTTGTTGCAATAATGCTTGATGTATCATTATGCAATTCCAGCAATACTTTTTTAAGAGCTTGAATAAATTATGTTTTACAAGATTTCAAATGAGTGTATTTTACATGCCCAATTTGTTTTCTTCTTCAAGCTTTACACCAGGGACGTCAATCCTGGGGGAAAGTCGCCCGACCCCCCCCCCCCCAACTAAAAATATCGGGGGGGGGGAGGGAGATGCAAACGTCAATTTGACCCCCCCCCCCTCCCACCCACAATTTTGACAACTTGAAAAATTAATAAAACATAATACGGGGATACACTTAAAATGCAGTTGCAGGTGCTACAAAATCATTAATCATAACATAAAAATACTATTTAACATATAATTTTCAACTTTTGTATGCAATTTGAGATTTTTCATTACTTTTGCCCTCGCCCCCAATCTGAAAAATTGATCAATGCCCCTACTATACACAATTTGATCATTCTTAGAAACTACAGCTGAGTGAATGAGAGTTGTACAAAACTGTTTCAAGTGTGATTGCTTACTCTAGATACATGTATGCTGAATCATAGAAAAATATATACTACAAGCATAATGTCAAATGCTGAATTGTTTACACTCTTGGCATACAAATAAAGGTGAGTGTAGTTTTAAGAAAATACATTTAGTACATACATTCTTAATAACAATACAAGTTATAATGACATAGGTGTTATGAAGCAGGTTGACTATTGCACTTATTTTTCAGCAAATGTGACATTTGAAGTATATACAAAGGGAAAAGTGGTAGAAGTACTCTACTTATTTTCAATCTAAGTGGGGATCCAGGGGAGAGCCTAGTAAATTAATTAACTCAAGCTATTGAATACAATATAGTGTTCTTGAATTTTTGAATTATGGTTCACATTTAAGCAAGAATGTCGCTGTCTGGATATCAATTTGGTTGATTCTTCATGGAAATTTGAATTATAGTCTTATTAAATATAACAAGATCCACTTCCCAAATGTACTTCCATAAACTACAAAGAGATTAAGATTCCCTCAAATCTCTAGTTTCTGAAATAAGGGACAATTTATTGTATTACAATTACAAATCACAGTTCATATTGTTGTCCTCCACTTCATACTACGACCTTCAATGTGTCAACACTGCTGAGATGTTTACCAAATGTAGGTCCACCGTCCACATGGGTACATTCTCACCGACAAGAAAAAAAAACCTTCCAAAAATAGTCTTATGTCTTCAGTTTTTCAGTATCGATGCTGTGGCATGATAATGCAATGCCCATCTTCTTCATCACCTTAACTGTAATAACTTCTGAATCTTTGGAAACAGTTTGAGTGCATTCTCCCTGGTTATCTTCCTCACCGTCTCTGTCTGGACACCTTTGACCTTGGCAATGTAGTCACATGATATGTGGATATTACTGGGTTCATTTCGCGTCTGCAATAAATACACAAAGAATTCATAACACTTTTCTTTTTCTAAGTTCATCTGGAAAAATTGTTAGTCATGCATTAGAATTTAAGATGTTTGAATATGTCGTCTATATACACGCATACATGTTTATTTTTTTTTAATCTGTACCACAAAGTGGGTGCCTTTTGTTTTAAATACATTGAATTCATAAAAGGTTAAGATGTAACAAATTAATACTGCAGTGCCATTATCCTATCGTATATGTTGCACAGTGGCCTTTTACTGTTCACCAGAAGAAAAAAATACTTTGGAACACACACATCGATCCTACTCATGCAGCAAGGTTTAATGGTATATATATACAAATATAATTGAAACTGCAGCCATATTAGATTTTCAACAAGTGTGGTAATTTGAACCGTCAAACATGTAATCTCATCAGAAAGCAAATGTTTAATAAGACATTGCAATTTTGGTCCAAGTGGGCACAAGCATGGGAACTAGTTCGTGGTAAAAAGCCAACCTTGCAGAGGGAAATTTGTGGAACATCATGTACATTTTTTAAACAATGTTTTTTTGACATTATAAATTATTTGAAATAAAAATAAACTTCCCTTTTTTGAATGAATTGCTGTTATCTAACAATACTGAAGATATACCTCCATAATATTTGAGAATGACAACTATATACATGTTCTTGTACCTAATACAGTGGAACCTAGTTATACTGTTACGAGGACCTTGGGACCATGAAAATCACCATGTTATATTCAGGTTTCTCACTATATCATGGTCAAAAAACTAGGAAATACAAAGAGCTGGGACTATCCAAATTACCTTGTTATTACAGGGTTTTGTCATATCCGACCCCTTTATAATGGGGTTCCACTGTAGTGCTCATTTTTACACACAAAAAAAAAGTTTTGTTTTCCTGTCTTCTTCCTTCTGTTTAATTTTTACAGTCTTCTGTATACCAACATTGTTTTATTTTAGGCACTATACTTTACCTGTTTAACAGCAGCTAATGCAGGCGAGTCTGTTTCCAGTAATATCCTGTCCAGAGGCAGCTGTTTTACCAGTTTTTGCTTCTTGTGCCAAGAACAAAATAACAAGAAAAGACAAATAACTCAGAAGCACAACATAAACAACACAAGAAACTAAAAACTCAAACCCTCACAAAAAAGTATATGTTGCATTTCAGTTGATATTAGCTACATACAATTTGAGTCAAGATTGACTATTGTACTGTACCAACCATAATGTAAATCTAATTTCAATTTCTAATTCATGTGCTAATTGCAATGTTAATTTAATATTCAACATAATTCTATGTACTGCAGTTTATATAAGGGCACTTAAGCTCTCAAATCCAAAATTTTGTGCAACCAAAGTTTCGCATGTAGTCAGCCACATCTCAGAAACTCATATCCCCACTTCCTAGTTTTAACAAGTAATGGGAAATCAATCAGGCATATTGTGCCCTCCCCCCTCCGCGACACCATACAAAGGACAGCTTTTTTCATGCAAGGTGGGCGTGTGTATGTTGTCTTTTTGTTTTGTGGTTTGTTGTGTTTCATGTATTCATTTTGTAGCCCTTACTGACCTCCGTAATAGGCTAATACCTGCCAATGAGCTTGGCAAAAGTTCCTAAATATAAACATGAAAGTGTAACATTACTATTTCATGAGGTACAGACAGCCTTTCATTTTCTAAAGTAGCGCTTTACAAACAATATGCAGAAAGATTATTTACGCTATGGTATAGGATACACACATGAAGGATTACCACCTCCCCTCCCCCCCCGCCTCCACGCCCTCGGCCCCCCCACCCCTCGGCCCCCGCCGCCCCCGCCGCCCGCCCCCCACGAGAAAAATGTCGGGTTTTAAAAATGGGAGACAAATTTTGACCATTGCCCATAGTACCAAATGCAAGAGATTTAGAGGTAGTAAATCCCAATCAGGTTTCTGGTTTACAGGAGAGGGTCAAGGTAATTAGCCTGTGTTGCACTCCTGACCAATGGAAGCTGGGGAAGGACGGAAGTAGTGCTGCTGTAGAGCTGTGGAGGCTACCAGCCGACGGGGTTCATCAAGGGCATGGAAGTAGTACATTGTCTCGAGCACCTTGAAGCAGAATAGGATGACATGTGAAATGATGGCTACATATTCAATTCACGTGGTTTGCAGGGTGAATATCAAGCTTTAAACAAATCAACACATTTGTGTACACTGCAATGTTCCACCAGTAACTTTGATAATGAAACAGTTGCTGAAAGTAAACAAAACTTTGAGAGTAAATGTGTTCTTTTGCTCATTCAGATAGCTTAGCTTTGTCGACGTGATAAATAATGGCTTTCATCAGACAGGCCACGTTTGGCGTTTCTGGAATGTTATGAGCATTAGGCTGATTCATGCTGCAACGCTCAATTTTCTAAAAATACATACTAGCTAATTTACAGTCGGAGTTGCCCAATTATGAGCCTTTACATGTGACACGAGAGCATCTCATTTCAGGTAGTATGAACAGTTTTGAAAGCAAGTGTTAACTGCTTCAGACTAGTAATCAAACAAAATTAAAATAAATAAACACAAACAACAGAGGGCAGACAAGCCTCAGAAAGGGTCTTTCATTAGAAACAACATGGAGCTCAAATATTACTGCACTGGAGGTTCAGGTTCACTAGTCTAATTTTTCAACTAATAAAAGTTTACTGTGCTTTGTGTGCTTTACACGTTTTACCAGATGCGTGGTGTATGTATGATTTACATATGATTACAGAAAGGCAGGATACCAGTTTATTCCGGCTTACCATGTTCCTTTGGAATATGCAATTTGTTGGTCGACCGCCCGATCTTGAATGGGACATTTGGGCGTGCAGAAATCAAGAATATTTGAACACTGAGTTTCATCTAAGAACAATTAGCTATTTACATTGTAGCAAAACACAGGTCTGTTCCAAATACAGAGAGTGCCATGCGAGTATGTGAGTCACACAATCTTGGAGGCAACTGGTGTTGGTTTTAAATTTGTTGAATTGATTTAGGGCACGACTACTCTTTTGAGCAATTTTACACTTTTCGTAATGGAATTTGTCCCTCATTTTCAAACTCATTTGACACTGGATATAAATCCTTGCAACACTTAAAAATCAACTCCAAAGGACTATTTTTTTATTAGTCCCCTTTCAAAATACCCCTCCCTGTCCCTCCCTTGACTCAGCAACGTGGGAGAAAAATGATTTCCTTGGTTTTTTTTTTTTTGTTTTTTTCTTTTTTGCTTTTTGTTTTAGGTTTAAAGGGCGGGAAGCGCCTTCGTGCCCCCGTTTTCGTCGTGCGGGCTCTAACGGGGCGGTTACGCACTGCGTCGGGCGCACTCCATGGGTGGCGCCTCCATGCCTCCAGAACGCGGTAAGTGAACACAGGCGGCCGGAGGGAATTCTCCTCGGCAGCCTTCTTTCTCTCCTCGTCGCTGCTTCCTCTTACTTGCTAATTTTCGCTTGAGCTCTCTAAATTGATCATTGTTTTGCAGAACCATTTTTCAGTAAGTAAAGTGAGCGACAAGAATTTTTCCCATGATAAATTTAAACTACCTCCTATCCTCCTTACAATCGCCATCAATCATTGTTCGTTAATGTAACAGAAAAGATTAGAAAAGATTATTAACACTGTATATAAAAATTATCAATTAGGTGATATATAAATTTCTTACAGTGGAAGCCCTAGTCGTTTTGCCAGGTCTATTTGTTGAATCAGAACAGCCTTCTGCAGTTCTTTATCTTCTGGTGTCTTTGCAACTCTTGGAGTAAAGTCTAAGCCAACCTGTATTAGATTAAAATAGAGAAAACAGGATTTCGTCTAATGGTATTGATTGAATTTTATAGAATATTGCCTTGCAGAAAGTTCTGAAAAGAAAGCATTTGACAAAATGCCGATGTCTTGAGTATCAAGAGTCATTAATTGTAATCCGGTGTATAGTTGTTGGTTTTTTTTGTGTGTATTTTTTATTTTTACAAAATGGTAACTTTAGTATGAAAAAGTAAACATTTCTATATCTTTAACACCACTGCATACTGATTTTGGTGAAAAATATTAAATCTATTACAATATTGTATAAACCTACATCAAATGTATAGAATTAGACTGCCATTTTATTGCATTTGGGTTGTTTTTTTGTGTACAACATACTATGAAGACAGGACATCCACATTATTAGAAATATAAAGACCAATACATCAGTCAAACCATGAGAAATCTTGCTACACTACTTTTTGAGGTTGTTACACTACTTTTTGAGGTTGTTAAGAGAGTTTCTGAGGATTAATTAAATTGTAACAGTAAACACAAACATTACTTTACAGCCGTTGCAACTTCAATGGTATAATCTTGCCAGCAAATTATAAATATGATATTCAAAAGTTATTAAGAGTGTAAAATATTTTGAGGGGGTAATTTTAAACAAATATTCAGATGAAACATAAAAGGTCTTGAAAGTGCCATTTCTGGCAATCTGGAAGCCATTATATGGTAGTGTTCCATGGAAACATTCTGTACATCATCCCCCCTCTCCCCCTTCCCCCTCCCAACACCACTGAACATTTTGTGTACAAAGCATCATACTTTTAAAGATTGGGTTAGGGATGTGCAAGTCCATTACTTCCCTTCATTATCAATACCAAACGGTAGTTTAGTACTTACAAATGGTGTGTTGAAAGTCTGAGATCCATACGTCATGAATTTGTTGTTTTATGAGAAAAACTAATAACGACATGTTACCAGAATGTTGTTCTTTCTGTGAGTTTCAATTTTGCTCAAAATGCGAATCGCAGTTACTGTGCACCGTAGCAAGACGAGCGCAGCCCTCTGATTGGTTAACGGTTATCCCCTGCGCGACCTTTGGCTAACGGCTGATCGGACCATTTTGGAACGGCACGTGCACGTTTGACGTCGCAGATTTTTTTAAATTTGCTCCTGAGCAAATGGAAAAAGGATGAAGTTTAACCATCCAGATTTTAACCAAAACTCAATATTTTATCCCAAGTCTCTATGAGAGGTGTTTATTTATATAAATCTTCACATCGGATATGATTTCAGCTGATTTGATTCATATAGATGTTTTTTGACGTGCAAATCAATAACACAATCTTTAAGTACTGTTTGGGGAATTTAACAAACACAATTGTAATAATTATATTATATTGTCTGGCCTTGAAGGGGATACCATAAAATATCGCCCAAGCTAGAATCATATTGCACGAGTCGAAGACGAGTGCAATATGGTTCTCGCGAGGGCGATATTTTTGGTATCCCCTGAAAAAGGCCAGACAATATAATTATTATTATATATATTAGGCATTCTTCAAACTTTACTTAAAGTCATACAACCAATTTGGACCACTGACTTCACTTACTGCCTCACCTGCGGTCTTGTTTACGTTCGGAAAAGTCAAAGGCACGGCCACATTTTTTTCTCTCTTTACGTTGCGCGTGTAGTATTCACGCTGTATAGATCGCGCGCAGTGCTGCAAATGTGGCATCCAGGGTCCAGCGCGTATGTGCGTTAGCGTCGATTTACGCAGCAACATATTTTGCGCACGGCGCGCAAGGGATGCGGTAGCGGGCTGTATCAGAATTTATGGCCCGGTTCCAAAGCACAGGTCAATATGGCAAAATACCGGAAGAATGGTAATATCGTGTAATACGGCCCGGGATGAACACACACACGACACAGTGTACAAAATATGGCTTTTTATTTCACCACTAAAATGCCTAATTTATGTAATAATTACGCATGTCTCATTTTTGTGATTGTAATATGATTAATATTTCTGCAGAGGTATCACCTACCTCTCCAACAGCAACAAGGTAGTCAGCATACTTCTCTATTGCCAGGAGGGCCTCACTGAGATCAGCTTGTGTCACACTTCGCTGTCCATCGGGTGGTACATCCTGAAATGAAGAAATATCTTTTGATAAATGTTTATCCATACATCATTTCATGCATGTGTGATGGTCACAAATATTTTAATAATAAAGTTTAATCACAATAATTACTAGAGCTTCATTTATAATAAAAGTTCCAAATAGTTACTGATTTATAAATGCAATTACAACAAAAATAACAATCAACCATCACAACAGTTACTATTTCATATGCAAAAATCATTGCAATTTCAACAATTACAATGACATCACATTTGATTTTCTGATAAGATCACAAGAATTGATTCGCAAATGGTGGAATAATCGTAGTAACAAAATTTCTTGATTCAAAATGCTTGCAGTGGTATTGATTAATTCACGACTTTTAGTGGAAATATTCAGAGCTATGTTGTTACAGGGCAGTGGCGGATGTGTCTGCCACTTGACAAAATCAGTTACAAAGATTTCATATTTCAAAATGACAGGTGAAAAAGCATTTTCCCTTTCCTAGACCAGAGCACAAGGGGGCATGTAAACCACCCTCCCTCCAGCAACCTACCACTAGGCTGAATTTACAGTCACTTTTAGAAATGTTCTATCATTTTGTAAAATGCTATCACAGCATGACGACAGCGACAGGAGAATGGTGGACAAGAGGGTGAGTGTATGTTTAGGTGTGTGTGTGTGGTGGGGGTGGGGGGG
>JZLH01S0081980.1:18166-29717 GCA_001188425.1 Eucidaris tribuloides | reverse complement strand
GGGCATAAAAAACTATTGATAAATATTTGTTTATGTAAACTATGGAGAGTTATTCACAGAAATGTCACAGTATTACCAGATTTGTAATGATCTTTGTAATTTTCAAAAATTGACATTTTTTTCTTCTTTTTCAGATTTGTTTATACTTTTATCGACATCAATTTTTCTGCCTTTACTCAAATGATATCAGAATGAAATTTCCCTTTAATTTTGGGAAGGGAAGTCAGTTGCTCCTTCTTACAACAATCTCTAGATCACCACTTAACACATAAACCAATATCAACAAGCTACATACAGCACATTTTCATCATTTATATGTAGATCTTGACATATACCTGTAGGGGAGGTGTAAAACAAATAAAATCCCCAGCCACATTGAGATGAAATGAAGCAGAATAAAACACTATTTTGTCTCATATAGCTGTAACAGTTATTCAAAAATCAAAAGCTTGATATTGCTCATGCTATTTTAAGCTGACAGTGCAATATTGTGGCATGGAATGTCATTTTGATTTGGGTAGGGGCACCATTTTCAATTGACATATAAATGTACTTGGCCTACAAAGAATGTAGAAAACTAGGTTTTGCTCACATCCATCAAGGGGTTCAGTTTAGATGAAACACAGCAACCCAATTTTGGTGAAAAAAATGTCAGCGCAGAAATGTCATGTAATAAATGAATCTATATGATGTCAGTTTTGCCAAATCCCATAAAAAAACATACATGTGGGAAAGGTGCCAAGATTTTTCAGTCGACTTTGGTTTAATCTACTGTATAAGGCTTACATGTACATACAGCAGCTAAAGGGATTTTATGTCAGTACTGGGTATAGAAACCACATTGAAATATGTAAAAACTGAATGACATATACCTTGATCAAAAGGGGACATATCCAGGCAAAAGAGGGAACATACCTAGATTTTTTGTTTTTTGAAGTAATTGTATCAAACCTAAAAAGGAAATCGGTGCCATTTGCATTAGTGATACTCTACTTCCTGTTACACCTAAACCATCATCTATCAATCTGATAGAAATAACCGATAATACAGTGACACAGAAATATATCCCGCTATGCTCAGCTTGGATTTCATAAACTGCGACATGAAGCGTCTTTCAAACTTTAATTAAACCACATCAGATCTTTTCCTTCTCACAAAACTGACAGCGAAACACTGTCTTCATATAATCTGATTTTCCTGAGGGCACCTCCTGCAGGAATATTACAGAAATAACGGTTAGCAAAACCCTGCTCTACATACATACGATTTACACTGAGGCTGTCTTCAAATCTTCTATTCTTTCGCTGTGCACGACACATTTTCTTTCCTTCATTTCCCTTTTGTCATATCAGGGCAAATTGGGACTTTACCGAGGCAGACATATATATGACAAGTGTCACCGCTCCAATTATCAAAACATGAATATCAACTCGATTGATTTCTGGAGGATTTATATAATGGGATTGATCCACAGACACCATAAAAAAATTTGGTGAAGGTGAATATGTACATTTATTATGTTTTTTTTTTTTTTTAATTCATGCGAATAAGGAAGGAAATATGTCCAATGGAACTCCCACTAGTGGGAACTATTTTGCAAATTTTCAGCATACTTTAGAAACAGCTGTTGGTACATTTCTCTGTACCATCAAGATTTGGGTTGGTGGGTTAAAAATTCATTGAGCTTTCCCCAGAAACTGGATCATTCAAAACATGTTTATGAAACTTGCTTTTCAAATTATGCACTAAAACTGGTAAATCAATTCTAAAGTATAAGTTTATGGAGCTGTGTTTTATTCGAGGGGTGAGTACATAATCATTGTAGATCAGAGAATAAATTGGAGGGCAAAATGAGTATTCAAGTGAGAATAGACTTCCTTGTAAACTGCACTATATAATAATTGTGTTGTCTTCTTCTCCTTCTCTTCCTCTAATCCTTCTTTTACTCTTCTTCTTCTTCTCTTCCCCTATTCCATCTTTTCTTCTTCTTCTTCTTTTCATTTTTCTTCTCTTTCTTCTTCTTCTTACCATCATCATTGTTGTTGCTGTTGTTATATTATATGGTGGTTTGTCAAAAACAGTCACATTAAATTTGCTATCAAATGATACACTGCACATGGATTACAAATCAGGTACAGTAAAACAACTCATACTTTACAAGTTTTTACATGAAGCTTTTTCTTTTGATGAGACAATTTCATCATATGCAAGTTAAGAACTCAGTCCTTAAACATTCTTTACAGTCAAATGTTATACTTTGAGATTAAATTTCTGTGAAAACCAGAAATCATGTGATTCAATGACATTATATGTTTGTTTTCAATATCATACTTTATAATTAGTGATATGTTTTTACATAATTTACCCGTCTTCATTGGTTGCCCGTAAAGGAAAGTATAATATTTAAAATTCTTCTTTTGGTTTATCATCCTATCAATGGAACAGCCCCTGATTACAATAAGTCTCTGCTACATCAGTACCAACCCGTACGATCCCTACAATCCTCCAACTCCGGTCTTTTACGTGTTCCATTATCTAGGAAAATCCTGGGGGATCAAGCTTTTGCTTGCACCAGATCAGCCCTGTGGAATTCACTTCCACAGGAGCTGAAGGACTCAAACTCTTTGATGTCCTTTAAAGGCAACCTGAAAACGCATTTGTTTAATTGTGCATTTTGAAAACAGACGTTTTTCACTTTCTTTTTCTTCTTTTTTAAGGTGTGGAAATTATTTGTTATGTCCGTTTTTTCTTTATTTCTTTCTGTTCTTTCCTCATAAAACGCCTTGAGCATTTAAACAAAATGGATAACAGCGCTATAAAAGTTCCATGTATTATTATCTATCATTATTATTATGATATTCGGTGAGCTCTTCAATAAATGCTGCAGTTATGTTAACACATATCACCTCATATTAGCAGATTCTTCTGATGAGTGAGTTTTGTGATGTGCAAATTATGAAAACAACCCCAGGACATTCCCTAACTCTGATTATCAAAAATATTTCAGAATTCAATTTCTCAGAAAAACATCAATGCACGTGATTCAATAAGATGCTTTATAAAGACATAAATGTATATCAACATAATTTTATAAGCTTTTTGGAGAGTCCCTGGATATTCATACTAACGCACATATAAACATGTGCTTGGCTGGATCCGGACTGGATCGCTCTTTGACATACGTGACCGAACGACGACGACACCTGCACAGTGCAAGTATCGGCCGTCTGGTACGAATGTAGATCACATGCCTGCGGGTGAGGCAGATCACACACTACGCTGAGTCGATTACAATCAAAGTGTCAGGGTGGTTGTCATGGCAATCACTCCATATCTGTCCGCCTAGATCCAAGTGTGTGTGTGTGTGTGTGTGTGTGTGTGTGTGTGTGTGTGTGTGTGTGTGTGTGTGTCTGTGTATGTTTCAGTGATTGCTGCAGAACCTAAAAATAATATTTGTTTTCACCACCCAATGACGCCATATCCATACTTTGCTAGAGGTTCTTTACGATTCACAACATCCCTCCTTCATCATCTCTTGTATTTTTTTTACCATCAATTTCATTTTCTATACTGCCCCATATCTCATTTCATTTGATTTGATATGAATTCATTTCATTTACAGCAAAAGCAATATATACAGGAGTAAAAGGCTACTTGCCCCTCATCCTGTAAAATGTGCCAACTGCATAGATTAAACTGTTCAGGATTACTAATCATATTGATAGGTGGATTTTAGCGCATTATAAAATGTCATTATTATTATTATATTTTAAAAGAGCCCCTATGAAGAAAAAACAATGCATCGGCATTGTAAAATGATCTGCTTCTATATTTAAGTATAAATTTGATATCATTTAATTATATGTGACCTGTCACCACAATTCTCGGACAAAGTTGCACATTGTATGAAGTATAAACATAGAAAGAAAAATACTTTGGGTGAAATATAAACATTTTTAAAGTTTTGCAACATGTGAAGGTCATAAAATTTTTGATTTTTGAGGACACTTCACTTTCATACTTCATATCATAATTGCAATATTTGTCACTTTCGTCATCTTTGGGTTGTGTGACTTTATCAGGGTATCATGGTGACGGGTCACATATTTGATGAGTAACACATCAATGTAAAGGTCAGGCTATTATCTTTGGTTTTCTGTCTAACATAGACTTGGAAATTGACTATAAATGTCTGAATTTTCAAATGAATACATAATATCATCCCTGAATGAAACCAGCATCTCAAAAGCTCAAAGCCTAATGTAGGGACAGTGATTTTCCATTTTCAGCCTTTCGCCTTGTTATAAATCCATGCGTGTTGATACGGGTTCACATCATTTGGTTATCTATCGTACGAGTTCCACATTATCGGGAAGTTAATTATCGGGAAGTTAAACTTCGCGAAGTTTCGGTAGGTGTAGACGCACCTATTGTAGATCAGAGAATAAATTGGAGGGCAAAATTAGTATTCAAGTGAGAATAGACTTCCTTGTAAACTGCGCTATATAATAATTGTATTGTCTTCTCCTTCTCTTCCTCTATTCCTTCTTTTACTCTTCTTCTTCTTCTCTTCCTCTATTCCATCTCCTCTTCTTCTTCTTCTTCTTCTCCTCATTTTTCTTCTTCTTCTTCTTCCCATCATCATTGTTGTTGCTGTTGTTGTATTATATGGTGGTTTGTCAAAAATGTCACATTAATTTGCTATCAAATGATACACTGCACATGGATTACAAATCAGGTACAGTAAAACAACTCATGCTTTACAAGTTTTTACATGAAGCTTTTTCTTTTGATGAGACAATTTCAGCATATGCAAGTTAAGAACTCAGTCCTTAAACATTCTTTACTGTCAAATGTTATACTTTGAGATTAAATTTCTGTGAAAACCAGAAATCATGTGATTCAATGACATACATTCACATTATATGTTTTTTTGTGTGAGAACTCCCAGAAATACATAATTATTCTGAGGTCATAAGTGTATTAAACTGACGTAACAAATCTTAGCTTATTCCTGCAATGAGCCAATTTCATCATGTGCAAATCAAGAACTCAGTCCTTAAGACAATTTTTAATCTGTGGATATCACAAATTCTCTGGAATTCAATTTCCACACCAACATGAGTGCAATTGATTCAATATGATGCTTTATAATTAGTGATGTGTTTTTACATAATTTACCAGTCTTCACAGGTTGCCCGTAAAGGAAAGTATAATATTTGAAATTCTTCTTTTGGTTTATCATACTATCAATGGAACAGCCCCTGATTACAATAAGTCTCTGCTACATCAGTACCAGCCCGTACGATCCCTACAATCCTCCAACTCCGGTCTTTTACGTGTTCCATTATCTAGGAAATCCTGGGGGATCAAGCTTTTGCTTGCGCCGGATCAGCCCTGTGGAATTCACTTCCACAGGAGCTGAAAGACTCAAACTCTTTGACGTCCTTTAAAGGCAACCTGAAAACGCATTTGTTTACTTGTGCATTTTGAAAACAGACGTTTTTCACTTTCTTTTTCTTCTTTTTTATGGTGTGGAAATTATTTGTTGTTACGTCCGTTTTTTCTTTCTTTCTTTCTGTTCTTTTGTCATAAAGCGCCTTGAGCATTTAAACAAAATGGATAACAGCGCTATAAAAGTTCCATGTATTATTATTTATTACTATTATTATGATATTCGGTGAGCTCTTCAATAAATGCTGCAATTATGTTAACACATATCACCTCATATTGGCAGATTCTTCTGATGAGTGAGTTTTGCGATGTGCAAATTATGAAAACAACCCCAGGACATTCCCTAACTCTGATTATCAAAAATATTTCAGAATTCAATTTCTCAGAAAAACATCAATGCAGGTGATTCAATAAGATGCTTTATAAAGACATATATCAACATAATTTTATAAGCTTTTTGGAGAGCCCCTGGATATTCATACTAACGCACATATAAACATGTGCTTGGCTGGATCCGGACTGGATCGCTCTTCGACATGCGTGACCAAACGACGACGACACCTGCACAGTGCAAGTATCGGCCGTCTGGTATGAATGTAGATCACATGCCTGCGGGTGAGGCAGATCACACACTACGCTGAGTCGATTACAATCAAAGTGTCAGGGTGGTTGTCATGGCAATCACTCCATATCTGTCCACCTAGATCCAAGTGTGTGTGTGTGTGTGTGTGTGTGTGTGTGTGTGTGTGTGTATCAGTCAGTGTGTGTCTGTGTATGTTTCAGTGATTGCTGCAGAACCTAAAAATAATATATTTTTTTTCACCACCCAATGATGCCATATCCATACTTCGCTAGAGGTTCTTTACGATTCACAACATCCCTCCTTCATCATCTGTTTTATTTTTTTTTTTACCATCAATTTCATTTTCTATACTGCCCCATATCTCGTTTCATTTGATTTGATATGAATTTATTTCATTTACAGCAAAAGCAATATATACAGGAGTAAAAAGCTACTTGCCCCTCATCCTGTAAAATGTGACAACTGCATAGATTAAACTGTTCAGGATTACTTATCTTTTTTTTAAAAGAGCCCGTATGAAGAAAAAACAATGCATCGGCATTGTAAAATAATCTGCTTCTATATTTAAGTATAAATTTAGTATGATTTAATTATATGTGACCTGTCACCACAATACTCGGACAAAGTTGCACATTGTATGAAGCATAAACATAGAAAGAAAAATACTTTGGGTGAAATGTAAACATTTTTTAAGTTTTGCAACATGTGAAGGTCATAAAACTTTTGATTTTTGAGGACACTTCACTTTCATACTTCATATCATAATTGCAATATTTGTCACTTTCGTCATCTTTGGGTTGTGTGACTTTATCAGGGTATCATGGTGACGGGTCACATATTTGATGAGTAACACATCAATGTAAAGGTCAGGCTATAATCTTTGGTTTTCTGTCTAACATAGACTTGGAAATTGACTATAAATGTCTGAATTTTCAAATGAATACATAATATCATCCCTGAATGAAACCAGCATCTCAAAAGCTCAAAGCCTAATGTAGGGACAGTGATTTTCCATTTACCGGTTAATTAAAGCGGAAAATCCGGTTTGGTTCTATACTTGATGGAATTTACGGTTGCAAAACAAAATTCATGTTTTTGCTGTGTACATTTTCTATGACAAAATGGAATTTCCATTTTTAGATCAAGTTGAAACTGAATTACAGGTTTTTAGAAATGGAAAATCACTGTCTCTACTAATGGGTTAAATTAAGGCGTCAGGATCTGACCTTCCAGCCCAACCCCCCCCCCCCCAAACCCACACACACACACACCTACAAATGGTGATAAACTTGGATAAAAAGCCACTAATTTGATATAAGGCAGGCTTTCTCTACAGAATTACTGGGAACTTCACCCCTCTTTAAAACAGCAGTGTCATATAGGTACCACTGAGTAGGGCTATCCATCCGTATGGTTTTATCTGTAATCTTTTTGTAATTGTTGTAAATACATATGTATGCTTTTATAAACGGAAAATAAATACAATACAATAAATACAAATACAATCAATCTTATCATGGCAAGTAGAGACTTCCTTCAAGTTCTCCATGATTAGCTATGGACAAAACTAATACAACGAGGCTCGCCTAATACCTCCTTGCTAATACACAACTGCACTGACAAAAACACAATTGACAGCTCATATATCACAGACACCTTACACACAGTCTGCCCTACCTTTCTTGAAAAGTTCACGAAGTTTTTTACCAGGACTCAATTGATCCTTGGATTCTGGGAAGAACTTCAACTGATTGTCAGATACTGTATGGTGCAATTCTATTTAGGTCTTAATACAGTATTTGTTATTGTTGTAGTATAGGTTTTTTGTGTTCTTGTTTTAATGGAAAGAGTATAAAAAACAGTTCCCTGCTTCCCCATTTCCCCAAACCTTTCATCATATTATAACACTTCAATTTGTAAAACATAATGTACAGTACTTACATAAGTATTTATTCATGTAATATTTACATATTATTATGAATGTAGATTACATCTACAGTTTTGTAAATACAGGGAAACCTTAATATAACGAGGACTTAAAAACTAAAGACAGTTACCTGTATTATATCAAATTTCTCACTTTATCAGGGTCAGGGTTGGGCTCAATTACTTTCTTCAATTACAATTACAATTACAATTACGTAATGGCCAAAATGTTCAATTACAATTACTTTTCAATTAAATTACATTTTTTTCAATACCAATTGCTTTTCTCAATTACAATTACAATTACAATTACTTTTGCATACGGAGCGAGGTTATATTCCCGTCGGTTGTTTGTACTCTGTCCACATGTGTAAATGTATCTATTTTGTTTGAGTGCACTTGAAAGCAAGCCCGAGAGGAATAGGTCTAATAAGAGTGATATTAGAGTATGACTGGGAGTACACTGGATAGAATGAGTACTGTTTAATGGTTTACAACATGACTTAAAAGTAATTGAGAGTAATTATGCTCAATTACATTTTTTTCAATTACAATTACAATTACTTTGCAATCAAAAATTTCAATTACAATTACAATTACAATTATTCCAAAAATTGTAATTAATTACGTAATTGCTCAATTACCCTGTAATTGAGCCCAACCCTGATCAGGGTACAAAAACAAAGAAATAGTGAGAGTTAGGATTTGCAAAATTACCTTGTTATAAAAAGGTTTGTACATGTAATATCCGACCTATTCATAATGGGGTTCCACTAATTGTGTAAAGGATGTTGGTATGGAATAAACTCATTCATTTATTCTGCAAATTAATTTATTTTGCAACACATTTCTCCACTGTGCATGTGTAAAAAGAAATGGCTGTAACAAGTTGACATTTCACTCCAAAAGTTGCTCAATGTGACACTGTTTAAAAAATACTTGATATATTTAGACTTAGCAGTCTGTTTCTGATTTTTCCAATTCAAGATTAGAAGAGCTTTCTATGCAAAGGCATCAGTACAGCATCATCATTCTTCCATATTAGTTTGTTGTGGTGTTATTAGAGTGAAAAGCAGCTTTATTGTTGCTTTGCTACACATCAACCTGATTGCGATCTGCAATTTATATGCAAATTTGGATTTGTACATCGGTATTACTCAGCAAATGTGACCTAGAAAGTTGGCAATAGCTTGGAAGCAAAACATGAAACTATCTACTACATTCTCCATGCTTCAATTGCTATTCCAAGTTACTGTATGTACGTGGTAATTTTCGCGGTGGTTTTATTTTCGCAAATTTCTCGAGTCAGGTATCGCAAAAATTCCCACTTTGGTTCATGTCTATTCACACTAATGAAAGCACCACTAAAATCGCAAAAATTAGCACTTGCGAATTTTGAAATTTAGTCTAAAACCGTGAAAATTTCTCTATGCGAAAATATTGGTGTATACAGTACATGTATGTCAATGCAAATTTATGGTTTTATTATTTAAGTTACATACACTGAACATGCTACATGCGTGTCATAAACATTTATATGGGATATCATTAAAAGTCAATAGAGAATGTAATTAACTCAGATTCAAAACTACAAATCAATGACTTTACTTTTTTTGAAACTTTAATGGTAAAAGACGACATCGATAAATCATTGGTAAATATTCCATATCAGCTCATATGCTTGAACTTTTAAGACATGTATACACAGATATGCCACACATATAAACCACACACACACACACACACACACACACACACACACACACACACACACACACACACACACACACACACACACACACACACACACACACACACACACACACACACACACACACACACACACACACACACACACACACACACACACACACACACACACACACACACACACACACACACACACACACACACACACACACACACACACACACACACACACACACACACACACACACACACACACACACACACACACACACACACTCCCTTTTAAACAAACTGGCAAATGCATTAAGCACAGCACATAATTTCATTAGGCACGCAAAAGAGTAATATCTAAACCGCACAGGCTGCATAACTGGTCAATGTCCATCACATCCTCAAACAAATCATTGGCAAACAAACTAAACCCACAACCATCTCGGCCTCATGTTTGCTCATCAATGTTCAACATATGTGCACCCCCAGCACACCGCAAGGAGAAAATATCTCGCTCAACTACGACTGCAGACAATTTGATATACACCGCAAGAACCCGACGTTATTCTATTTTTGCTGACAATTAATCTCGTTTAGATTTTCAAGGATAATTTGGTTGACATTTGGCGGTGAGTGGTTTATTGCCCCGTCATCTCTAAAGTGTTCGGAGCCCGCCTTATTGGGTCTGAATATCAAGCTGTTTGGTGTTGCTAATGATGCAAAAGCAGCAGGAATTCTGTTTAATTTTCCCTACATTTTCCCCCCTCTTTTGACTTGATAAGTAAATTCTTGAAATGGCAGTACATGTATGTGAAAGCTCCAGAAAATACGAAAACTCAAAGCTCTAAAAATATCTTCGCACCCCTAAATTTGTTTTTCTTTTTTCACTTCAGTAACTCTGGAATTTTCATTAAAAGTTGATACAGTTCAGTGCTCAGGTGACCATTTTCAGAGTGCACTTTGAAATTGGCACAAATACACGATGAAGCGTGCACTGTTTTGCTGAATAGTGCTAAAGGAACTTTGTCTACTATCAGTATCGAGGAAGATTATGAATAAGATATGTCATATTGTTTTCAAGACTTCATAGATCACAATCAGGATCAATGACTTGTAAGTTATGGTAAAAACTTGCACTTATAACTGCATATTCACACTAGCTCACATCATGTTTTACTTTCACCTTCAGTTGAAAGCATTTTGTTTTTTAATTTGATGAATTTATAAATTCATATGGCTACTTTTAATGTTACTATCAATATTATTATAAATATAATATTCATTATTTCATTATCATAAGCAGTAATAGTAGAAGGAAAAGTAGTTGTAGTAGTGGTAGTAGAAATAGTAGTAGCAGTAGTATATTATTATTTGCACAAAAACAACCTATTCCAGTTACATGTACATGTTAGTATCAACAAAAAAATGCAAGAAGCAGTTATTTATCAAGGAGAATGAAAATACTGGAACCAAAACAATTACAAAATTTAAAGCCTAACAATGTTCAGAAAATTAATAAAACTGGTTACTTACCATCTTCATCTAGTAAAATGTTATCTGGTTTGATATCTCTGTAGGAAGTAAGAAAATATCAAAGAAAAATAAAAACGGTTGTTGGAATCATAATACATAATATAAGGTCATGTGTCGTATGGTGGGACCCCCAAATACCTGGTGGCGTTACATTTTTCAGTCCTCTTCTTAAATGAACTTGATGCATCAGAGCTACCCTTCATCCAATTATGATGAATTTGGGCTCATTCTGCAGCAAAATTACTGTGCTTTTGAAATCTGATAAGCAATCTTGCATTACACTTTGTTTAATTAGTGAAAAATGCAAAAATGTTAACGAGGGTAAATCCGGTGGATAAGCGGAGGAGGATAAGC
>JZLH01S0081976.1:13231-27205 GCA_001188425.1 Eucidaris tribuloides | reverse complement strand
CATTTTCCATATATGTAGAATATAATACAGTAATGATTTGTGTACTCGTAATTTATTCGAATTTATTTAATTTATATTGAGTAAGCTGCTTTTTGTACTGTAGGTACTTTACAGACATGTATATTAACGACAAAAAAAATTTTACTTTCTTCATACATTTGTATTTTCTAATTTTAATTGAAATTATTATACTTTTCTGTCGTTTCTTCCTTGTAATTTATACTTTTCTGTGTTTACTCCTTGCCCTTTTAGGTTAATTGTATTTATTGTTTAGGTATTATATAACGAGACATTCACATCAATTATATTATCGTTTATGGTAAGTTTGTTTAGTTTCTTTCATTGTATAGACCTTTAACATTTCATTTTTAAGCCGATTTCTTAGTTTAAATATCGATTTTGAATATATAAATGGACCCTCTCATGCAAAAACAGGTATTTTTCTTCGCTGAATGAGGCTATCAGCCGTTATTGTTAATTTGTTTTGATACCTACGGAAATAAATACCATACCAAATACTCAATTGAATTTCGAAAAATTAAAGGAAATAGCAAGTTCATGCCGTTTTTCAACAGTAACCAAACAATAAAACAAAATCAGGCGAAAACAAAACATAAAACAACTTGGAGAACCAGGCATCGAATCCTTGTAACTCTTGAATGCAAATCGAAGCGCCCTCTACCATCTCAGCTAGTCCCCTTCACCCAGGCAAACTCGTAACATTTAATTGTACAAAGCTGTCACGGCTAAATGAAATTACCACTTCTTTATCACTTCAAATACTCAATCAGTGAAAAAAGACCAGGTATTTGAAGCTCCATGCTGAATGAAGTAGCATGTGTTGTGATCTCGGACACATCTAAAAACGCAACGCAGCTTCTTTTTCAGGCTTAGCATCCGCCGCCCTCCTAACAATAAAAGAGTAACTGGAGGACCGGGCATCGATCCCGATACTCTACAATGCAGCGAGAATTCGAAATTGAAAGAAACAACAACAAAAAACGCTGTCATTGCCCGTTTACGAGTATCATTTCCCCCCCCCCCCCAAAAAAAAAGAATAGAAAAACAGAAAAACTAAAGATTTGGAGGACCGGTAGAAACAAACAGAAAACAAAGATTTTGGAGGACCCGGCATCGATTCCCGGTACCTCTCGCATGCTAAGCCGAGCGCTCTACATCTGAGGTAGTCCCTGACGATGGACATCACAGCCGGCGAAACTCTTGATACTTTACGTACCAAGTGGTCATGGTTTTCTCGATAGTCGGCATTTGACGCCAAAGAATTACCAATGCTACAAGGAGTGAAATGGAATATGCATGGCTGGACCTGTTACAGTCATCTCGTTGAGTCAATTCAGTGCCCCTCAGAGTAATAGAGTGATTGTTTTGTTTTGCTTGCTTGTGTTTGTTGGTTTGTTTGATCATGTATGTATGTTTGCTTTGTTTGTTTTGTTTTGTTTGTTTCTTTGTTTCTTTCTTCGTGTTTTACATTGAGGTCCAGGCGTGCTGCATATTAAATACATTTGAAGAGATGGAGAAAATAAGGGTCTTATGTATTTGTGTCAATGGTTGCAAAAGCAAAGTGTACAGAAAAAAGGTCTCAATGTCATACACGTTTAGAATATGTCACCGATATCTTAGAGCCTGCATTAGAATTGATATGGATATTGAACTTTCTTTCCAATGTTCATTGCTATGATTAATAGTTTCTTTCATTGTAAAATCACAAATGTACCATCTATAATTGACCATTCGCGGAGGCCTGAAACGCACGGCTGCCACGGTGTAACTAAATCTCAACTCACAAACAAGAAAAACAAAAATTAGAGGCAAACAAAACCATAAAAAAATTGGAGAACCCAGGTATCGATCCTGGACCTCTCGAATGCAAATCGACAAGCGCTCTACTCTGAGCTAGTCCCCTGACGATACTTCTCGACGGAAACTTGTGACATTTAATTGGCTACAAAGCTGTCACGGCTTAATGAACGATTACACTTCTTTAAATCACTTACAATACTCGATTCAGTTAACAAGTATGCGTCATAAGTGCCAGCAACCAACAACAACAACCAATCAGTTACAAAAAGACCAGTAATTTGAAGCTCCATCTTGAGATGAACGGGCTGTGTTGTGTCTGGACGCAAACGCGCTCTTTTTGAATGCCTAAAAGAAATTGCATGCCCGCGCCTCATAACAAATAAAGAAGTAACTTTTGGAGGGAACCCGGCGGCAGCCGTCATATACTTACAATGCATAGAATTCGACAAATTGAAGAAACAACAACAAAACGTGTCATGCCGTTTACGAGTTATCATTCCTCCCCCCCCCCCCACCAAAAAAAAAAAAAAATAGGAATAGTAAACAGAAAAAAAGAATGTTGGAAGACCCGGCATCGCATCCGGAGCCTCCGCATGCTAAGCGAACCGCTCTTTACCATTCTGGATCCCCCTGGACGTGACATCACAGGGGAAAATCATGATACTTTAAGGTACAAGTGCCATGTTTTTTCTCAGATAGCCACTTTGTGACCAAAATCAAGGTACAAGAAGTTGAAATGAAATATGCATGGCTGACCTGTACAGTCATCTCGTTGAGCAGCTCCAGTTGCCCTGAGACGCGACAGGGTTTTTTTTTTTCGTTCTTTGTTTGTTTGTTTTACACTGGGTCAAGGGGCGCTGCACATACCCACCACTGTAGTGGAGCAGATAACTCGAAAAAATCGTTCAAATGTGATAAAAGCGATGAAAATTGGGCATGTAGAGTCATTTTTGGCCAATATTACGAAAAAGTACGCGGGACCACGCGAAATTCAAAATGGCTGCAATTTTTTCGTTAATTATTTCAAAATGGCGCCGCCCAGATATGTATTTCATATAGAAATGGCATCCCCTGGCCAATTTCAGATTTTTGTTGACCAAAATACATGTTTTGATTCACGTTAAATCCAAAAAAAATAATATTCAACGTCAATAATCACTTCATTCGTCATCATTACAACGCAAAAATCATAAAAATATGACTTGTTCAGTAGAGAAATGTGTTGATTGAGTACAATTCGAACAAAAGTGGGAAAAGCCTTATATTTATACATACATCTTTTTAAATGTTTATGCAAGTAGCAAAGAAGCTGTGGTGTAAGAAACAACTAGAGTAGTTGACCTAGCCCACAGTCGATGGGTATAGCACCTCTGCACCGTACTCCCACACAATTTGCCGAAATCGAAAAGCACATGTTGTTACCCAACCTGGATCATAGATTCTAAGAGAAGGTACCATAACAACGAGCATTAATCAGACATGTAAAAAAGTCCTTGTGACTCTGTGACCTTTGACCTTCAAAACTTCATAAATTAGGTAGGTCAATTGAGTTTCTCATACTTACTACTTCGAAAAGTTACAAACAAAATTGCATAAGCCTAATTTCTCAAGTTAATCATGTTTAACGAGCCTCAAATCAGCACATTGGTAAGCCCGATGACCTTTGACCTTTGACTCTTCACAACTCAAACACAAGTATTTTTATCGTGACCATAGTACACATTTGACCAAAGTTACATTGAAATCCCATATGCCGTTGCTTAGTTAATATTTGTGGTAACAAGTTTAAATCAGATATATAAGGTCTTGTAACTTTTGACCTTTGAACTTCTAACGGCTCCAAAACCTAATAACTTTCATTGTGCCTTATTTTGAATTGCTTGACCAAGTTAAACTATTCTTGAGTTATCGCAGTAATGAACAAATCTAGACATGTATTCCGCGCTCTGTGTCCTTTGCGCCTTTGACCTTTCAATTTAAAAATCTCATCAGTTCACCTTTTGCGTTATAGGTTATACATTTAACTCACCCCAGTTTTAATTAAAATTCTAATTCATTGGTTCTTCAGTTATCGCGAAACTGAACCGCAATGGACCCACTGACGGACTATCCGAAAACAAGATGCCTCTGGCTGCTTTTGAGTCTGCTAAAAATATGTTATTCAACAATATCTAAATCATTTGCGAATTTCGATAAGAAATTATGGACATTAGCAAGACAAAACTGGGAGTTGTAACAGAAATGCCAACCTCTAAGCATTCATATTAACAATTGTACAATTAACGGAAATGGAGTTAATAAATTTGCATCTACTGACATGGCTTCCGCTTATTGCCAAAGTAGAGTATGTATAAATATTAGTAAAAACATCAGTTTCATAGGATTCCTCAGTTCCTTTGTTTACCGAATTTATCCGGAAAGTTATGAAAAAAAAAAAATAATGAGAGAATTACTGTTCTGGTTTTGTGTCGCAACTGTACAACACTACAAGTGTCACTGAATAGATGTAACAGTCATTATTTTTAGATGTATCGATAAGAATTATGTAATTTCTCTGTAGAATTGCCATTCTTAAACGTTAGACAGTTTTCTGCTCAATAGTTCTTTTTTATTTACAGTCAGAGAATAATAGTGAAATTCTTTGTAAGACGCCACAAACACAAACCTCCCATGAAACTGAATGTGGTTGTAAATCCTTTTAGGGGTGTATTTCCATCGTTAATTGGATTGCTTTGTTTTCATTAATCACTGAAATGCTCCGAATATATATTTTTGTGGCGTATTTTCATAAGAAATCTAATGCTTTGCTGGTGACCCCACATGTACTCCGGCCCGTCCTAGTTCTCATTATACGCAGTAAATACATATAGACACTTGCTCTCAGGGTTGGGTCGAATTTAGGGTTCTATATGTAAAAAAAACAGGGCCATTATAATATATTATGATTTACAGCTGAAACCAGAATAACATGATGGAATTGAGTGTTATACAAGATGTAATTTGTTTTCCCCCCTTCCCCAAAGTAATTGTTCTTCCCTCAAAGCCGCTCGCTGGCTGCGCCTCGCCCAGAGATATACCTCTGAACTCACTTTGAACCAGCTATAGCGTGGAGGCCATATGTGATCCCGCTATTCACATTTATCAAAATTGAGGGTCGTCAGCGGAATATAATGCTAACCCACAAAAGTTGTCATTTTTGAGATCATCGATTTTAAAGTTTGAAAAAAAATCCATATCATACGGTTCTTGGTACAGCGTGTCTTGAAATTTAGTCAAATGAAAGATAAACATCAAAGATGACCCTCTGTGAATATGAGAATAAAGATGTAAGGTATAAAGTGTAAATTTTATTCATTTGCTGAGCATTAAAATCCACTAGTTACGCACTCTATATCCTCTTGAAAATTAATACAGCTTAATCCCATGGGAATTTTGTCATTCATAAATTTAAGATTATGTACACAACTACTAACTTTATTGAATGAGGTGGATCTCTTGGATGCTTCTAAACATAAATTTCACAAACAACAAAAAATATTTTTTTGCTTTTCAGCATGAAATATGCCTAACCCACAAGTAAAAAAGTGCAAAAATTGCCTTAAAATATTCAATAAGGAGACTATTTACGACTGAAGTAACATTCGTACAAATCTGATAAATCCTTTTCTGTTTACCAGTTACCTGTATTTTCATACCGAAATTGTAGAAATTGCCAAAAAAACTTGCGCCATCTGAAAGTTAGGATGCAACTATTAGTGCTAACCAACAAAGCACAAAACATATTGAAAACCATCTTGAAATTGGTGGCTTCGTACTATATGCTGCCGAAAAGTTATACGTTTTTCCCTGTGTCCATTTTTATTGACCATCTTCTTGGTCAATCTCAAATATTATATTTTTACACAAGTAGAGTCGTGTGGATAAGGATCGTGAAACCCCCGCTGTGTATACTCAATTTTTCACATAAAAGTGAGGATTAGCACTTTATTCCACCTGCAGCCCCCTCAAATCTCAAACAATTATTGAAGTAGAATTTCTCCTCAAAATCCATTACCTCTTGACATTACATTTGTGGTGTGCAGATTTTGCCGATTTCATTGTAAAAATTAAATTCCAGTTTTCGTCACCGGGTGCCCAATATATAATTTCAAATCGAAAAGAGGGTTATATAACCTTCGTTTATCACTTCATAATTCCATTATCCTTAATATACAGTTGAAATTATTTCGAATTTTTGGTGAAACATTAAATTACATCACAAAATGCGTTTGTCTTTCTCAAAGAATTAAAAGGTTCCATATTCGTTTGCTTCATGCAGATCATCACGGAATTGCTTTTACTAAAAAAAAAAGACTTGTATGGAAATGCAATTCCCTATAAAAATAAAGTATGAAAATGCCGATTTTGTTTATATTTGCATACAAAAAGTTGCCAAACAAACCCTCACAAATTCAATAAACCTACTGTATGCTTGTCGTATAGGCCTACAGCTTCCTTGAGTTGGACATGATGCCTTTTTAAAATAGAGACAGAATGATTCGAGCAATGTTACATCGAAAGTCATTAAGATATAGCATCTCGCGGTCCGTTTGAAAAGTTTTGATGTCAATTTACAATTTTCTTAAATCTGGCCAAAATACCCACATTTTAAAGAAAATTCACAGATCAGGGGGAAGAAATGGACAAGTGCAAATTTCTGGGTCAAACTTGCTAGAAAGCTTACATTAATTTGATTGAATTTTGTATTCATGTTGTCAAGAAATTTTGATTTTCGCTTAATAAAGCTATGATCACACACAATGCGTAGAGACTAGGTTCCCATCAACGAAAATCTTCAAATTGCTCAACAGATTGCATGTAGGCAACCCATAGAACTATGGGGTAGTATACATGTCTATAGCGCCAAAGATGCTATATACCCCAGACCGCGCAATTTGCATAGGCCGTCCCAATCACAAACACAGGAATCCTTCGCCGCCTCATCTACCCGCCGCTCTTTATGATATCAACGCTTGTAATTAACACGCACGGCCACACGTGCCGTTAACCAAGCAAAGTCACGTAAAATAGCAACCAGATTTGCCGCGACAGTAAATATATCATAGTTACTTGCAGCCATATTGCAGGACACCTCAACGGACTTTTACGTTAAAAGTATACAAATTTATGCTTTTATATTCATTAATTTCACATTCCATTAAAATTGTGTCTGCATCAAACAGCGGCGTCCAAAAAACCGCTAACCGGCGCGGCAATTGAAAGCGAACCAGTCTTCGCTACGGGAGACTCCCAACGTGTTGTAGCGTACAATATGCTGTTTTTAGCTGAATATTATGGTGTTAACTTTTGAAGCATATCACACCATTTATAAAAATCAGTGAGTGTGCCATTTCGCATACAATATACTATATATTGGGGCTATTTATCAAAGTTTGATGTCTTCCTGACAAAATGTTTTGAATAGAGCTAAAATATATTCACTAAAATATCAATTTTGGAAATAAAGTCGTTAAAAACTCACATTTTTGGCCTCAAATGCTGTCAAATTTAGCCACAATCCATCAAGTGTGGTATCATCTGTGTAGACAAATTCAAATGTCTTTAAAATATACCAAACTCATGTTATAGGAGTGCTTCGCAGTGTTCAAAATCACTTTTCAAAACTGCCTCAATATAGGTTGCCAACATGGCGGCCATTTTGGAAAATGCCCCATAACCACCATTTCGGAAATTTCGCGCTGGCCCGCCGTTATGTTTCTGATAGGACACCCCTCAAGGAATATCCATGCAAAATTGGTTTCTTTATCACAAATTTGAACTGATTCGAACCCAAAATATGCAGTTAATCTCGCTCCACTACTGGTGTAGATAAAATTGAAGAGATATAAGGATCTTCGGGTAATTTTGTTTTAATGGTGCAAAGCAAAGTGTACAGAAAATAACGGTCTCAATGTCATACACGTTTACGAAATCTGTCAGCGATATCTTAGAGCTGCATAGAATTGAATGTATATTGAACTTTCATTTTAATGTTACATTGCATGATTAATAGTTTCTTTCATTGTAAAATCACAAATGTACCATCTATAATTGACCATTCGCGGATGCCTGAAACCGCACGTGTACGGTGTAACTAAACTCAACTCAACCAAACAATAAAACAAAAATTAAGCCAAAACAAAACATAAAAAACTTGGAGAACCCAGGTATCGATCCTGGTACCTCTCGAATGCAAATCGAGCGCTCTACCATCTGAGCTAGTCCCCCTATCGTTACTTCCCCGAAGAAACTTGTGACATTTAATAGTACAAATCTGTCACGGTTTATTGAACATTACCACTTCTTTATCACCTTACAATACTCGATCAGTGAAAAAAAAACCCACCAGTATTTGAAGTTCCATGCTTGAATGATCTAGCCTGTGTTGTGATCTGGACCATGGATGTAGAAGAGAGACTTGTACCTCCATGTCTAGACACATCTAAGACGCAACGCAGCTCTTTTTCATGCTTAAAAATTGCATGCCCGCCGCCCTCATAACAAATATAAGCAAGAGAATTCGAAATTGAAAGAAACAACAACAAAAACGTGTCATGCCGTTTACGAGTATCAATTTCCCCCCCCCCCAAAAAAAAAAACTAGAAATAGAAAAACAGAAAACAAAGAATTTGGAGGACCCGGGCATCGATCCCGGTACCTCTCGCATGCTAAGCGAGCGCTCTACCATCTGAGCTAGTCCCCCTGACGTGACATCACAGGGGAAACTCGTGATCCTTTAAGGTATCAAGTGGCCATGGTTTTTCTCGATAGCCGCTTTCGACCAAAAGAATAATCAATGTACAAGAAGTGAAATGGTATATGCATGGCTGGACCTGTACAGTCATCTCGCCATGTCAGTCCCAGTGCCCTCAGAACGATAGGTTGTTGTTTCGTTTTGTTTTGCTTCCTTGCTTGTCTGTTTGTTTGTTTGTTGATCCTCCATGCTCCAAGTGTCTTTGATAAGGTCCAAAAATGAAGCCCTGAGAAAATTGTATTTCAAAATGATTATTTAGTGCCTTAAAAAGAGTGAAAATCTGCAAGTTGACCGGATTCACCTGTCCATTTCTTCCCATAGACTTACTGTGTGTAGATCTAGCCCATTTTGTACTCCACCCGAGTACTTATTGTTTATTCATTCATATCTTAAAATCATAAATTTTCACACTTTTGTATGCTAGGGTGTTTATTTGTCCATTCAAACACTACTATGTAGCTAATATAGCAAAGTTTGACTTTTTTTAAATTTGAAGCTCCACAATGTTGGCCTGTGTCTTTAAGTAATATTTTTTGTGTTAAGTTTACTGGTTTTGCGGTGCCTTGCACTCTTTACGTTTTTATCTTTTTCCAAGTTGTCAAAATTATGGGGAAGGGGAATCGATATGCTAACCCCCTCCCAATATTTTCATTAGGGGGTCCACTGCCCTGTCCCCGCCCCATGCACAACAGGATGGACGATCCTGGTGAAAAACGTCCCTGTATGACAAAATACCAACAAAGTTGTAAGACAAAGATAATTGATGACTTGAGCAAAGGGAAATGATTATGAAAAGTATAAAGTATTATACAGAAAAAGAAAAAGGCATAACCCAATAGAAAATGAGAATAAAAAGAAGTAAAGCATTTCCGGGCTTGTCCGGGAATTGAACCCGGGGCCTCTCGCACCCAAAGCGAGAATCATGCCACTAGACCAACAAGCCTCGTACAAGAAATCATTTTGCGATATAAAACAAAAGACAATAGTATTATTTGATTTTGGCATTCGACATGTTCGAGGTGATATTGACCGAAGGATCAAATACGGTGGTATGACTGATTTTTTTGTTTGCACATTCTATGTTTACATTTTGTCGCGTATTCCCACAATTAGTCTAACCAGTTAAGAGATATATTTATACTAATAATAGCAACTGTCAATACTAGTTTAATCTTTTTGTTTTCATTGTAGTCGGGCGTATTACGTTTACTAAGATACGGAGCCAGAGATATTTTGGCCCCATTTCCGTCTGCACGAGTGAAATAGTAAAAGTGAAAAGTGGATGAATACGTGGCTCATAAGCACAAAAACGAATGAGGCCAGCTGCAGTTTAATTGAAAAGTTTTCCCCAGACATGAATATGGGTTCAGAACTCCAACATTCAACTTTAGTTAACCCTTTGAACGCGAATGTTGCTTCTGTGTACAATCATACAATTAAACTGAACAATCGTAATAACTACATTACTACATCTTTGTACAGGAGAAACTAAAAAAGATAGATAGTGTAATTAATTGATATCTATAGAATAATTGAAATTTTGAAATTTTGAAATAATGCAATAAGGAAAGTAAAATTCAAACTCAAAATGTAAAATATCGCGGGGTGGGTCAAAATTTCTCCCAGGTATGTGCATGCCGCTACATGTTCTCTAATAATTCAACCATCATAATTTGTCATTATCAACAATATTAGACGGTTAACTGGGTTTGATGTTGTAGCTGGACAGTCTTGGGTGACAATACTTTGTGAACGATTTTGATGTGTTGCACAATTGACTGTATGGATCTAATTCCGTGAGTGATATGGTTTTTGAAAAGTGTGCAGTCTTTGGTCTTAAAAATTGAGTTATTCCATGCAATCGTTATAATCAGTTTTAACGATACCACATTGATTTCCTTTCTGTCGGGGGTGGGAAGGGGGGGGGCGCAGAGTTCCATATCTGTACTTTATAATTCATGTACAAAATAACTTTGGGGATTATTCCC
Source organism: Eucidaris tribuloides (assembly GCA_001188425.1). Classification (NCBI taxonomy): domain Eukaryota; kingdom Metazoa; phylum Echinodermata; class Echinoidea; order Cidaroida; family Cidaridae; genus Eucidaris; species Eucidaris tribuloides. The sequence continues at coordinate 16,603 of JZLH01S0081976.1, read as the reverse complement.
CTCAAGTAGCACTTCATGTTCTCAATCATAAAAATGCGTATAAGATATGGGCGCTACTGTCTTGTGGGAAATTGCATCCCACAGGTTCTGTTTATACTTTGGTTGAATTGTAAAAATGCAAAGCTGAATAAAAGTAAGATTTATCACAAGCCCCGGCACATTCAGCCCAGCAAACCATACAGAATTAAATACGTATTACGATAAAGTAACGATAACATTATCATTACTTTATCGTAATACGGTATTATCTCTTACAGTTGACGCATATGATATTATATTATAATAACACACAATCGTTATCTCGGGGAATTAGCTCAGATGGTAGAGCGCTCGCTTAGCATGCGAGAGGTACCGGGATCGATGCCCGGATTCTCCAACGGATTCTGCCACATTTGTTTTTCTTGCGTGTTCTTTTTTGTGCCATTTTTATTTCATTCTATTTATTCATCTATTTATTTATTTATTTATTTATCTATTTATTCATCTATTGATTGATTGATTGATTGATTGATTGATTGATTGATTGATTGATTGATTGATTGATTTACTTATTTATTTATTTATTCATTTTTACATTCATACATTTATTCATTTATTCATGTATTTGTTTATTAATTCCTTAAATGTATTATTTTTGTTCATTTAGTCCTTTATTTAGATATCTGTCTGTTTAAAGGAACTGGGTAACATTTACCACAGTTAAACAAATCTGAGCTACATGATTCCCCATGCTACCAGTGTCTTTGATAAGGTCTAAAAATGAAGCCCTGAAAAAAATTGTATTTCAAAATGAGTATTTAGTGCTTTAAAAAAGTGAAAATCGTAAGTTGACCAGATTCACCTGCCCATTTCTCCCATAGACGTACTGTGTGTACACGTAGGCTCTACTCACCCCGAGTATAAATTGTTTATTCATGCATAACTTGCCATTGGCAGTGTAACATTCCAAACTTTTGTATTCCAGGGTGTTTATTTGTCCATTTGAACACTACTATGTAGCTCGGATATCAAAGTTTGACATTTTCTTTTTAAATTGAAGCTCCACAATGTTAGCCTATCACTTTAATACCAGACATCAAGTATTTCCTTAATTGTTTAACTTTTTGGATACTGCTGGCGCCCCGGCTCGACCACATGCAACCTCAAAGAGGTACTGACGGCGCAGGGGCTCACCGATAAGACAATCAGTTTCATGCCTTTTATTTGGAATGATGGGCGTCACTGAAATTAATATCAATGATATTTTTTTTGTCAAATGAAGACACATTGAACCAACTAAAAGAGTTAAAATGTCTTTTTTTCTCCGATAACATTTGAAGTTTTTACAGAAAATCATACATTTTCGAAAGGTTATACAAATAAGTAAAAAACAATCCAGTCTCGCATTAACATACATGGATCTTTAGCTCAACAAGTGTCAATTATGGATTACACAGTTAAAGAAATGGTATGGTGTGCCAGTTGTTCCACGGATAAGACAAGCTGGACGCTAAGATATGTTACCAATCACAGTCCTGGAAAGTTTCACGCGTGATGTGGCGAAGGACGGAATAAAAAGATCAGTATTGAGTGGGTTATAGAGAGGTTCTTAATAGCGGCCAGGAAGACGGAAAGCTGAATAGGGTTGTATCGGAGAATGTGGAATGAAAATGGTTAGGGTACTTTGAAGATAAAAGGGATTGAAAAATGTGCTATATACCTGTAGAGGACAGAATAAAGCGTCGGGTGGCTAGAAAAATTGTTTAACGTCTGTGTAATGTCTATGGGCGTTTACCCCTTTTTCCAGTCACCCAACGAATGGAAATTAAGATTTAAAGGAACAGGAATGATGATTGGGAATATAAAAAATCATATCAGAAAAAAGATGATGTGAAGCAATAAAATACAGTGTAAATTATAGTAAAAAGATGTATCGGCGATGATAAGTATGATCATAATATCAGTTGACCCCAAGTAAAGTTCTATGCACCAAATGTATCCTACCACCAGGGACATCCAGTCGTTATGGCCTTAAAGGGGCAGAGTTGTTGACTCGAGTCGGTGACTTGGCCTCGAGTCAGACTCGAGTCGCCAATTCTTCTGACTTGTGACTTGACTTGACTTGTGAGCGAATGACTCGAGACTTGACTTGACTTGAGAAAAAAAGACTTGGTTACAACACTGGAGTGAGGTGGGTTTTTTTTTGCATAAAATTTTTAAAAACTCTTTATTCTTGGTCCATATGCACCCTCTAGCTGTCCTTTCTTTTATTCAACGGCCATCTGAATAAATGTTTTCTCATTCTGCAGCAAAGACTGTACGAAGTTGTTTATTTTGGGGCTTAATTTTTGATGTTGTTGACTTGTTGACTTCAGTTCAGTTCAGTTCAGTTTATTTGCATTTCTCAAATATAACAATATAACAAATTACAAATCCAGAATGTTTTCGTAACTACAAACATAATTGGAGTACAGAAAGAATTTCATTGAGAAGAAAACATATCGATTTCTTACGTAAATAAATAATACTTGACTTGACTTGCGACGAAATGAGTTGCTTCTTGACTTGACTTGACATGACTTGAGACAGAATGACTTGCGACTTGACTTGAATTGTGGGCAGATGACTTGTGACTTGACTTGACTTGAGGAAAATGACTTGATTACAACACTGAAAAGGAGGGCACCAAGCCACTTTAACGTTCATAGCTAGATAAATCTGGACCACCGTATTTAATTCTAATAATAAATAAATAAATAAACAAATAAATAACCTCTTGGAAATTCCTGAGCTCGATTGGATTTTTTTAGTGTATCAAATATTCATGTTTTATGATCATACAACAATTCCACACATAATGGCTAGATAATGTTTTCAATAGCAAACACTAGAATTATAATTCATTTACTAGATTTGTTTCTGCTGAAGCCCAGAGACTGCATATAATGTCATACTGATTAGGCCTGATATATAATACACTCATGCTCATAATTATGGAATACATAAAAAAATATTTTAGAAGTTGCAATTTTTCCGTGAACGGTACGTCTGGGATTAATATTTGTTTGCCCCAGGTGAAACAATTATAATCTGAGTATTTCAGGAATTTTGAGCATTTTGTAGCGTCCGACTTGACACTAAAACCCGTGTTTATAAATGGCGGTATTGTTGTTGTTGTTGATTCACGTTGTTGTTACGCGCGTTATTAGACTTGTAACAGACACTATTCTGATGTTATTTTAGTCATAAATGACATTAGATCAAAATTTTTTGTGTTGTTTTTTTAATTAGTTTAATTTAATACTTTTTCATGATTTTTGGTGGATTAAAAAAAATATATATATAATTGTTATTTTGCTCAAATGTATTTTAGTTTTTACTTTAGTCATCTCA
>JZLH01S0081967.1:0-14281 GCA_001188425.1 Eucidaris tribuloides | reverse complement strand
AATTTAGGCATATTCAATCATTGAATGTAATTACCTGTTGGCATCCAGAGTCCAAAATTAGTTTGGGGATATATTATGACTACAAATGTTCAAAATCTATACCCCTTTGACTGTATGTAACGTAACTAACCAAAAACTCAACTTTGTTTTTGCTGGAAAGAACACAAATGTCCAGAATGTTAATATTTTCAAAATTGCTCCTATACATAGGCCCTAATTCAAAACAGTCCAATTAAATCAATAACATTGCCCTATGGTGAAATGAGAAGCCTGTAAAATGTGTAACATAACTAACCATGTAACGTAACTAACCATTTTTTGATTGATTTTAAATTATTTTATGGAAAGTGGGCAGCATACTAGGACATACTGAGTCAAAAGAATGCAGCAGAAGATAATTTGAAACACATAATGCCATTAAAAGCATGCTCTTCATGTGCTTTACTTGGTGAAACACCTGGACACTGTATTGTGTACGACATCCATTTGAAACACAAGAAATTGATGAAACTTGCAAGTGGCATTTCTTTGTCAGTATCAATTGCAGGATAGTTTAGGATAAGCTACAAAATTTCTTGGAATTAGTTGGTTATTCAAAATAAATTAATTCATCCAATTTTTTTTTGGAAATCATATTTTCTGCTCTCAGAAAATAAAGCTGTTGGTTTAATACATCAAAGTGGGTAGTGCTATAGTACTTTTAATCTTGAATTTCTTACAAACAAAACATTATGAAGAAATAGTTTATCAGCTATTAAATGTATGATTTCTGGGTATTTGTCAATATAGCAATCCATTAAGACTGACCAACTTGTTTTTTTTTTTAATAATCCTTCTCCAACAGCTGAAAATGCTGATACCACATTGAAAAGGGAAAATCAAAAGTGGTTGGGGAAAAATAAATTCACTGGGGCAGTTTGAAGGAATTCTAGAATACAAGAAGGAGAAAGGAATTAATGCTAAAATGCCAAGACTTGAAAAGAATCAAGAGGAATACTTCTCGAAGTTACTGTGAGAGAATTCAGAATCCTTGGAAGAAAAGGGAAGCTACCAAAAATTTAAAAGAAAAGATGCTGGACATCATGAAGTAAAGAAACGACCTCAGTAGAAAAAGAAAAGAAAAGAAACAACCTCAGTAGAAAAAGAAAAGAAAAGAAAAGCTGCCTCGTCTAATGAGCTGAAAGAACATTTACATTGTTTCAAAGTCACTTTATGAAGACATGATCATATTAATGCCGCCCTATTTACAGTAAAATTTTGATAAAGATTCAATAATGTGAACTGTATTGAAGTATCTAAAATTCTAATTTTACAAAAGTATAGTGACCATTGATTATTTTTTTCATATTGTGATTCTTTGTGAAAACATACCTTGGAAAATTCCCTCTCTCTGTAATGTTATTCATTTTTTTGCATAGAAGGCTCTTTGGAGAAAATGATAACTGCTATAGAAAGCTGCAACAAAGCTTCTATTCTTGAAATTTTCAGCCTATTCATTTTTGAGAACGGTTTCTACCAAAGATGAAAAATATGCAGTTTTACGTTACCTTTAGTTGGGATCCTGACCAAGATAATTTTTCATGGTAAAATTGGTTAAATTCATACCCCTAAAACACCGTTTTCATTGCATATCATCCATTCATGGCATTACAGTTTAGGTATACACATTCATACATGTAGCAATGAACGGATACAATGAACGAAGACACCTTTCAGCGATTCTACCACTCCAAGGCCGTGAACATGTTGATCGGGCATAGGAAACTGCTGTATTGGAAATTTAAACTAAGAACATTAATTATGTTTTTAAGGTTACCATTTGCGACGTTTTGGCTCACATTCATTGAGAACAATTGATGTCACACGTCTGATGTGTCAATATGGTCATCGACCATATACTAACTCATTGACTACACATTGCACCCATCATTGAATAATACAAGTTACATTTAATTACTGTTCTCTTTATTATTCAGATCTATCTATTTTGTTCAAATCGTTAGTCGACGCCTACTTTTGCTCTTGAATGACTTACATTGAGGTTGTGATGACTACATGGTATCAATTGCATACCACATATGGTGATTGAAATAATTGTTGATACGGATCGTTGCTTGGCTACATCGTACTTACGCCTTGCGTACTCAAGGTTAAATAGTTATCGAAGACTTAAACGTTAATGATTAGGGTAAATGAAGTTGGCCTACTGCTTATTGAGCAGTATTACATTCCCTGCACTTTAGTTCAAATGAATGAAAGCCCTATATAAACACTTTGTATGAGAAAACACATAACCCAATGCAATTTTTGTATGCCTGGACCAAGTGTAAAACATAATTAACCGTAACGTAACTAACCTGGTTTTCTGGTCCTATAAAAATTTTTTGAAAGCTATTTACTAAATGTTTCATATGAAATGACTTGCCCATACCATCAGTTTCAACATGAATAAAAAGTTTGTTTTTAGATACGAACTTAGTTTGAGGCAATCTTTAAGGACAAAAATCTTAACAATTTTTTTTCCATGTCCACTTTATGTAACGTAACTAACCAAAATTAAGTTCTTATTATAGGTACAGAAGATGGGTCACACGAATTCTTTTGATGTGTGAGGTAGACTTGGTATTAGAGTATTGCATTACAAAAATAGAGGAATGATATCAAAGCATCTTAATACAGCGCCAACCTTAGTGTCAAAAGACCATAAAGTGTAACGTAACTAATCATGGAATTGCCCCTAGAGTAAATGTGCATTGCTTTCAATTCTACTATGCCTTGTGTTTTACAAAGCGTCAACAATTTCATCTTTGCAGTCTGAATGACAGAATTGTGCTCAGACAACACAAAAATTGAAAGGGGGGGGGGATTTATGAATCATTTAATCAACCTGCAACATGCTCATGTACATATACCTTGATCAATTTAACAGCGGATGAAACATTGAAATGTTATCACTAATAAAGACCTTGAAAAGCTTTTTAGCTAAATTGAGCAAAGTGTCCTTGAATAAATGCTTTCATTTTTAGGTGCTTTTGTATTTATTTGATTCAGATGTGCCTGTATCAAGTACAGAACAATTATTCAAATGAGCGTGCAAAACGAACTGCACTATCATTGAGGTTATTACAATAAAAAGAAAACCTTGGATTTTGTTACTTTGTACATGTGCCCATGGTAGTTGTATTAGAATTGTTTCGTCTAGCTTGTGTGTATTCTGTATGTGGCTGAGTGAATTACGACTACGGCGTGATTGATGTAGGGTGATACTGGAAGTGACCCAGATCATTTTCTTGCTCCCCAAAGATGAGACCCCGGTGGTGTCGGGGTGACAAACCCTCCTATCTTGAAAACGTCAATGTTCAGTAGAGCCCCCCCCCCCTCCAAAAAAAAAGGTCTGCCTCAACACTGTAATGAATGCCATAGTCTTTCGTTTAACTGGTGATAGTGGCCCCATCTTTGGGATTCCAAGATTTAAGCTACAAGATTTACATCAAATACACATTTGCACCCAACAAATGAACAAGGGTTTGTCACCACAGCGATGCCCTGGTAGTGAACCCTCCAGTCTCCCTGAAACAAAGCACCTGTCTGCTAAGAGGTACAGTAGCTAGATTGGCCCCCTGTGTAACTCCTTAAACTTAAAGACAATGTTCAACATTGTGGATGTAAAAAATGTTGAACTTTTATATCTGACCTGTTACTCTATACACTATGCTGTCACTAGCAAAATATGAACAGATAAATATCAGTACATGAATTAATATCATGGGACAAAATTCTATACCACAGCAGTTCATGGAGGAAAACTGGAATGGTCGCTCATTATTTTTACTTTTTAAAAGTACTTGAAGATTGTTTTGAATGGCTTTTTTTTTCAGGGCTTCATTTAATTTTTAGACCTTATCAGAGACACTGGTTGCGTGGAAGTTCATGGAGCGGTGTTTGTTGTTTTCAGTACTCAAGTCACATGCTGTTTTGGACCAAATTGGCAATTTCACTTCATGTTTTGATCCAAGTCATATGTTTTAGTGTTTTTGCAAGGATCAGGAGGTATCTTGATTAACCCTCTTTCCCCATCACACACAATATGTGGTGCTAGAAAGAAAAGCTTTAAAGGGACCGAAAAGTCGCATATCGTGATGTTTTGGAGGTGGCCTGGCTCAGTTAATATTCAAGAATGCCCGTATACTTTCGGAAAACGGGCGTGCACGAATTGTGTGCAATTCCCTATGCAGCATGCATTCACCCGCAGAAAGGCAAACTGAGCCCCACTGACAAGGGCCCTACCGTCAACAGCAATTCTGTTCGCAGCTCCACGATTGTTGTTACGCACCACTAAACTCTACACTACGTACTATAGAGTTCAGTGTTATGCATGGCCTTGCAATAGGGGCAAGCGGATGGTATTGAACGTACATGGATTACGAGCGGCGCATCCCTCTAACACTGTCAGGCAGCTGATCATTTTGCTTGAATCACATGTTTGTCTTCCAAAGCCATTCCCTTGCTGATTGTCCAATCAAGATATTTCCAATTTGTTTAAAGACATTTTGGAATGTTGTTGAGATTCAATTTAAAAAGTCAAACTTTTATGTCTGAGCTACATGATAGTGTTTAAATGGACAAATAAATAGATACAGCATAAATATCACATACATCAAGCATCTTGTGCACTCTTATTGTGACACAGCAGTCTATGGGGAGAATGGGTATGGCGAAACTGGTCACTGATAGATTTTCACCTTTTTTGAAGCACTATTAAATGATCGCTATGAATAACACATTTTTAAGACTTCATTTTTAGACCTTATCAGAGACACTGACAGCATGAATGATTGTGCAGCTCAGAATTTTTTACTGATGTCTTTCAAATGTAATCTGTTGAAGATGGTTTGATTTTGCTATAAATAATGTGCATTTCCCTTCAACTTCAAAATGAGATCTTGTGTCTAGTTTTCAACAGGTTAAATGCACTGTCTTGTTTTAAATATTGAAGCATAGAAAGATAGTTGTAAAGAAATAAAACAATGCACTACCTTTGAATATTGGAAACTGTGACTTAATGTAAATTAATATCTTTGTTTTTGATCCACTCCATAGAATGACACTGGTGGTACCAGTTCACCTTTGAATGGTAAATGGACAACGTTCATCAAGGCCAGGCTCGGCTGTGCTACGCAGGGAGACTACAAGACGTACTTTGACAATCTCCGTAAGTATTCATTTATTTTTTTCTTGTATATAAAATGCAAATGAATAACAGCCAACCAAAACACCGAAGATCCAGTAGACCAATCAAATGGTTCATAGCAACTCAAAACAATCAATATCAGTGAAGGAAATAGGACACTCGATTTACGAATTGTCATGTAAAAAACAACAACAACAACAACCTTTGTACATAGCTCTGAAAAGACTTGAACCCCGTAGGAGGGATTGTTCCTACAACATTGTCGGGAGACTGTTCCAGACCTTAGAAGAGTTAGAAGCTATGTGGATGAAGCTTCTATCTATCTGATGAGTTGTTGCAGCAGGAATCAAGACAGCATGATCAGGAGTTATAACAACCCTGGATCTGGTCATGTGCCTCCTTTCTAGGGATGGAGAGAGCACACATACATATGTGTATTCTCTTCTCCAGCCATATGATCAAAAAACAGTGCTACCAATATTTTGAATAACCTCCCATCTATAAGATGAGCTGATGCTAAGCTAGTCATCCGTTGTCCCCACAGTGATATTTCATGTTTGCACCTGTTTTCCTCCAAACCTCAATATGATCATTACAATTCCTTGAGAGGCACAGCCCTTATCCTCCTCGGCCGATTTTATAGTATTTGGTCCTGTATTTTTTTTTAGCACTAGACAAATTGTGTTGCGATACATTGGGGATATAGTATGATACCAAAACCACATGACAGCCTAAAACATGTATAGGGGTGTATCATTAATATGTCATCATGAAGAATTAAAAAAAAAGAAACAGATTGTTAAAAAAAAATATAGTTTGCTGTGGAGTGGTTCTTGCCAAGATTTCTTGGTATCGATGTCATATGTGACCTGTCTTCTCAAAATGAAGAAAAAGTCGCAATGGCAGTATTGGTGTAAAAAAGGGTGAAATAGTGGAGTTTTGATTTGTGATTTTGAGATTTTCTGAAAGGATATACATTCATCTATAATCTTACCAAATTTCAGTTCTATCAGTGATTCAATGATTTTTCTTGCATTTAACTTTACCATGTTTTTACAGGAGCTTGAAAAAATTTGCTAAGTTTGAACTTATCATCATGAGATTTGCCACATAACTGCTTGTTATCCAAGATCAAAAAGTTCCCCTGTGATAATATTGGTATAATGATGAAGCTATAAAATAGTATGTCTGTGAAATATTTGTGGATATTGACTGTAACAGCCAAACATGATTGTCCAATCCCCATTTTTCTCTTGGAATGTGGCTAGGTTTATCTTGCTTTCTATTGCAAGGTTGTTAAGGCCTACCGTTTCATGCTTTCTGGAAAAACTAGGCTGGAGAAACTAAGCCGCTTGGAAAAAATCCATGTTGTAAAACAAACTATTTGTAAGTTAAAGATTATGAGGCATCAGACAATGAAACATGGTAACATAAAAAGGATTAAGTGTGTGGAGTAATTGTGCTAAATTTAAGCTTAATCTGATTATTAACAGCTTCTATAAAGCATTTCTGTCTCTAATGCCCACATGGAACATTCTCTTGATGTAGTGCATGAATGAGGTAATTTTGGCAATTTTCTCCCCGATAATGGCCTATGTGACAGTCCAAACTTGAATTTTGAATTTAGTTTGCTTTGTCCATTCTAGATGAATTCTACATCATTCTAAAGACTCAAAACCAGCACAAAATTATGTTATTCCAACTTATTTTGCATTGTGTGGCAACAGGTCACACATAGCCAATTTTGTTCTATAACTTGTGTTATTTCTTTGCATTATTTGATTTATTCATTTGTTCTTTTTTCCTTTCTTTTCTCACACAGAGGGCATTTACAGATCCAAGGACAATCCTGACATAGTGTTTGGGGTCTTCACCACACCAGAGTAAGTATTCAGCAGTGTTTTACGGGAAATGGCAAGATTTCAAGTAGACCTCAATTTAGGAAACAATATACTGTTTTAAGTTTGTGGTATGTAAATTTCCTAGTCATACATTTCCTCTTTCTTGTACAATTATCAGAATCTGCTGTGATGGTGATATTTATTGTGTAGCTGACTATGGGATCAATTTCTATCAGGGCCAGAGATAAATTCAACGCTGGTAAATTAGTACTTGTGTCTCCTCAAGTAAACAAAATAGAGTCAAATCTTTCCAGCCTGGAGAAACACTCTAACCAGTGTATTAACATTCCTCAGGATGATCATTGTCCGCATTCATTTGTTTGCGAGTGGATATACAGTAAAATGTAATAAATCATTTCAAAAGCACTTCTTCCTTTTGAAAGTGACTAGTGATTATACAATCATAACAGAATTCTTCTGACTGCCCATCCACAAGAAGATCCAGTAAACGCATACACTACATATTTTCGAATGGCAACACCGAACATTATTCAGAAAGAATTTAATTTTTGTAACTCAATTCCTATACCTCCTTACTCTGGTATACCTTTATAACTGAAAATGTTTGAATACTTGTCTCATTTAATGTTAGGTCTGGTGTACCAGCATCTGCACTGTGTGCCTATGATTTGAGGGAGATAGAGCAGCTGTTTGCACAGTCCAAGTTCAGGAGGCAGGAGTCCAAGAACTCCTTCTGGTTGAGTGTGGCTGACAATGATGTACCTGACCCAAGACCAGGCGATGTGAGTCTTAAAAACGTTACTAATAAATTCTTGTTTAGAGTTTATCAATCGAACAAGTAGAGAGATAATAATGAAGAGAAGTAGAAGTAGAAGAAGGAGGAGAAAAAGAAGAAGGAGGAGGAGGAGGAAGAAGAAGAGGAGGAGGAGGAGGAGGAAAAGGAGAAATGTTCAAGAACACAAAAAAGAATAAGAATAAGGATACAATAATAATTTCAAGAACAATAACAATAGTAGTAGTAGTAGTAGTAGTAATAATAATAATAATAATAGTAGTAGTAGTAGTAGTAGTAGTTATAATAATAATAATAATAGTAGTAGTAGTAGTAGTAATAATAATAATAACTACTACTACTACTATTATTATTATTATTATTATAACTACTACTACTACTATTATTATTATTATTATTATAACTACTACTACTACTATTATTATTATTATTATTATTATTATTATTATAACTACTACTACTACTATTATTATTATTATTATTACTACAGTAGTAGTTAGTTGTAGTAATAAAGCCTAGTAATAGTGAAAACGTATAATAGTAGTAGATGTTGTAGTTAGTAGTAGTAATAATATAAGTAATAGTAAGAAACTATTCTTCGTTCATTTATTATTTTATACAATTCAATTCAATATTAGTAATAATACTAATACTTTTACTACTGATACTACAACAACAACAATAACAACAACTACTACTACTACTACTACTACTACTACTACTACTACTACTACTACTACTACTACTACTGCTACTACTACTTTTACTAATGATACTAATTACAACTATAAGAAGAAGAGAAGAGGAGGAAGAAGAAGAAGACAAAATAAAAATAAGAATGAAAATAATATTAATTTATAGATTTAGTTCATTTTATATTTATTTCATGATTAATTTTTCCTTCACAGTGTTCAAGACGGCAGCCAACATCTAACTACAACAGCATCTCATCCTTCCAACTCATGACGTCATTGGTCCCCAACAAGGCGGACTATGACTCGCCTACGGTCTCGTACTCCCGTACCTCTGACTCCCCCATCCTCATCCTCCCTGGACACCGGTTCCTACAGCTGGTGGTTCAGGAGAGGGATGCATCGGGGCTGGAATATGATGTCTTCTTCTTTGGCACAAGTGAGTCCCAAGTAGCTAACCTAAGATTAAACACAAGGAGATAGCCATGACGTGTCACAGCCTATCACATGCACATTTGACTTAATTTGACCTTATTTGACCTTTGAACTTTTTATGTGACCTTTGACCCAATATAACATTGACATCTGTATACGACATCTACCATACAAGTTTAGTTACAAATGGACTCATGGTTAGTTACCAACCTCAGTAGAAATTTGCTGGTAAATTTTTATATTTGACCTCATTTGACCTTTGACTTACATACATGACCTTTGACCCCAAAGTTTCATAAGTGACTCCCCCATCCTCGTCCCCCCTGGCCATTGGTTCCTGCAGCTGGTGGTGCAGGAGAGGGACATGTCGGGTCTGGAATACGATGTCTTCTGCTACGGCACAAGCGAGTCCAAAGTGGGTAACCCACCTTATCCTGGATTATGTTGGCTTCAGGATAATACCAAGTACTTGCTTAGATTGGGTGGATTTAAATCCACTGATTGTTGATTTAAATCAAATAAAAATAACAAAGATATTGATTTAAAAAAATATGGTTAAGTGATAAAATTGGCATAAGTAAGTAATAACTTAAGCCACCTTAACCTAGATTCCTGCTAATTTCAAGTTAAATTTGATTACTTGCATAGGTTTATGGATTTAAATCAAGTGACTTTTATAAATAAAGTTAAAAAATAATAAATTTGGTCATGCGGCAAAATTTGTGGAGACACAAAATTCATGAAAATATCAAGATTTGATTTTTTTTCTACTTTTGTTTAAACTGAAAAATCAAAGGGTAAAGGTTCAAATGTTTCAAAAATAAGGTTTCATTATATGGTCTTAAATAAATATTACAACAGTTTTACCGTTGTGCCCCCCCCCCAAAAAAAAACATCCAAGGAAGGAAGGAAGAAATACATTTAATTATTATGATTCTTGTTCCCATTTTTCACCAGGCCAAGGTCATCTTCTAAAGGCATACATACATGAGACTGAAGCAAGGGTTGTTGAACAAGTTGTGCTGAAGATCAATGGCAGTGGACAGGTAATCATTTATTCTGCTTCTGTACAATCACTTTCTCTTTTGCCTCCCCCCCCCCCCAAAAAAAAGTGTTTGGAGGCATAATTATTCAGGTTGTCCGTCTGTCCACCAGTATGTCTGCCTGTACGCCCATATCACATTATCATGATATCTAGAGAGATTTTGAGTGGATTCTGATCAGTGACTCAACATTTGCTCCAGGAAACGGTTACGGTTAGGGTTGCCATTGGGTTTCAACATCAGAATAGGGTTGTAATTGCATTAAGGTTAGGGTTTAGCTGAAGGCCAGTGTTAGTGTGAGGAAAAATTGTTGGAGCACTTCAACATTCAAGATTCAATATTTATTGTCATGTACAAAATGAAAATAACTTTCTATTCTATCTGTTTTGATATAACAAAATATATAAATACAATAGACAGTTACCTAGAATAGCTAATATAATAGAAAAGTAAATTCCACAAAACCATGTAGTCATATATACACTTGTTGCCAGAGCAAATGGAACCTTGTGATCATACTTGGCACAGGCATGCACCACAAGATGTAGATAACTAATAAGATTTTGGGTGATAAGTCATAGCTGCCAACTGGTACTGATTTTTAGTAATGATTACTAATTTCAGTCTCTGTTTATTCAGTTTTCTCTTCTTATGAACTGAAGATTACTAATTCTTTTAACAAAAATACTATGTAGTTCTGTGGAAAATATGTTGTCATTTTCTGGGAATGATTTGTCTGCATCCAGTTATGTTGTGGCTTGATTACTTCAGGAAAGTAAAACATCTGTATCAAATGATCAAGTAAGAAGGGTGGCGTGTCTTCCTGCCCGTAATAATTACAGTCCTTTGTGGGTTTTGACAGAATAGTTAAACTAAGCTTTAGAAAAGACCTCTTGTTTCTATTTCACTTTATAGCTCTTGGTGGGAAATATTTGTTATGCATTGCTTGATTGATAGGATATAAAGTGACTGTAAAACAATAGTTTGTGGAGCCACAAGTGAAAGTGGAAGTGTCCTAATGTATAAAATTTATAGGGTATCATTTCTCGTTAGACAACATCAAGTACATTTTATGACATGTTAACGATTTGCTGTCACATATTAATTGCACTGTGGTGGTAAATTAAGCCTGAGAAGTTTTGATAAGTAAGCCACAAATACAGTTTAAAGGGAGGTGACAAGATTTGTAGAAGTCCTTAATTTATGACATGATGATACCATTATTAGGTATACTGCTTACCCATTGAAGATGCGAAACGAGATATCTCGCCACAAGTTATATGGGAAATGTGTGTTAAAGCAAAATCCATCCATCTTCAATGGGTTAAGGTTTCTACTGTGTAATATTTCACAGTCAAATATTTACTCTTTATTGTAGGCCTACTATTACTATCAGAAACTGCTCCATAGCATTCACATTTGTTGTGTAGCTCTTAATGAGTTCAGTTATCAGGATCATACTACCAAGAGTGGTAAATAAATGTTTTTATTCAAAACAAATCCTTACAGCGTGGATATACACTCTAATTAGGTATATGTAACGGTATATGTTTCAACTCACTTGGTTTCTGAGGCATTTTCAACTTTTCAAAGTGGCAATTAATTCAGTCTAATTACAGAGACTTTGCCAAAGTCTATTTTTAAAAGCATGTGAAAGTTGAATTAGAGTATGTCCTGAAGAACTATATATATTGTTGTAATGCTATTTTGCTATCAGTTTAATGTTTTGTAAGGCAACAATTTCAGAGAAATACAGTACTCCACCCTTGTGATAAATGGTATTTTCATTCTTAGTCAGTCTTCCGGAAATGTTGGATTGATATCAGTAAATTTATAGGTAATTAAAGTTTATTGATAGAATGAATGGGTAGTGACATCATTGGGAAAAGTAAAAAAAAAAAATGCACCAAGAACCAAACCAATTGAAACATATAAAACAAATATACTCTAACTAGAGGATTTGTCTTGAATTTGTTTACTTTGGGAGAAACAAACATTCATTTAAAGACACTATATAATACTGTGAAAGATCTGTTTATAAAATTGTCGAACTTTGCTATCTGACATATCTGACAGTGTTTGAATGGACAAATAAACACCCTAGAACACAAAAGTTTGGACAGTTATGCTGTCACTAGTACAATATGTGCAGATACAAATTGGCACATTAATTTTATATCGGGCGATAGGAAATTCTGCAACACAGCAGTCTATGGAGAAAAGCTGGAATGGTCTCTCAATTATTTTCACTTTTTTAAAGCACTTAATGATTGTTTTACACTGCAATTTTTTTCAGGGCTTCATTTTTAGACTGTATCAAAGACACTAGTAGCATGGGGAATCATGTAGCTCAGATTTTTTAAACTGGAAACATTGTTATACAGTGCCTTTAATAGCATTGAATTAGTATGACCCTGATAGATATTGAATCCATAGAAAGCTACACAACAAATCTGACCATGTCACAGCTGATTCTGATAATAATTGTACATCAAAGAGGAAATGTTTGATCTTAAATTTTTGATTCTGTTAATCATTGCATTCTAAATTGATGACTACAAGAAATATTTGCCATTTCCCGCTAGGCACATGTGAAAGTCTCGTAGAAAAGACTGTACAAGAAACATATTTTTCTTAAAGGCATGTACTGCTTCCAAGAACTAACTGTAAAGAAGAAACTCTGAACAGTGTTTTTGATTTAGGTATCATTGTATGAAATTGATAACCACAAGGTATCTCACGATTTCCTGCTAGGCACATGTGAAAGTCACGTGGAAAAGACTGTACAAGAAACATATTTTTCTTATAGGCATGTCCTGCTTCCAAGAAGGAACTGTAAAGGAAAAACTTCAAACATTGTTTTTGATTCAGTTATCATTGTATTCTAAAGTGATGACTACAAGATATCTTGCCATTTCCCACTAGGCACATACTGCTTCCAAGAAGGAACTGTATCTTCTTTCAATTTCACATCCCTTCATACCAGGACCCCACTGCTCGTTTGATTTTCAATAACATTTATATGAAACCAATCCTGACATAGGGCTATATATGGAGATATGCCTTTAATGCCGGAACTCTTGTTTGTTTCTAAAAATGTGGTTCCACTTTCAGTTTTCTTGTAAAAAGTATTCTATAACAGGAATTAATAATATGATACTGTAACTGTACTCTTGGTAACACTATTGTCTTTCATTTAAATCAAGAGGTCCAGGAAATGTGTGGGCTGCTGTTTCAAAGAGCTTTTCCCCCAATTTATAGAGCAGAGTTCAATTACTTTTGTTTTATATTTCATCAGTCCATAGTCCATATCTTTATGTCAATTTATAGGACATTCAATGACCTGCATCTCATCTTACACCAGAAGAAAGTGATTGTTATTAATTTTGATTTAAAATTGTAAGCTACTTTTTATAGCCCAATAACTACTGAAAATATGCAAAGAGAATCACTTCACTTAAAAAAACAAGACAAAAACACCAACACAATTGGAAAAAAAACAGCAACACAAGAACTTAGGGGGATTTAAGGACCCTATGTAAAACACGATGTGAACAGATACATTGCATTGATCTGGCAGTGAAAAACTGTACTTGCTGTTTCTTTGTAAGATTTTACATATTTTAGATTCAAGTTATTATATCAGTGATATAGAAAGATTAAAGATTCTTTATCTCATCCCTTTTGAACAGGAACCAATCAACGTCATGCGGATGTTGAATAATGATACAGCTGTCTTTGTGAGTACGAGTTCGCGGATTTACCGCGTGCCGACTGCCAACTGCAGGCGTTTCACGACGTGCATCGAGTGCGTGACTGGACAAGATCCAGCGTGCTCGTGGATGGATGGACAGTGTAAACCATCGACTGATGGGTATGAACGGAGTGTGGACAAAAACTAACAATATTGTGTTGGGATTTGTGGGAAATTTCTGTTGTGATAGTAACTCTCTCTTTGGTAGGAGGGATTTGAATAGTTTTGAGATTAAGTTGTTACCTTTTCGTCATTTTTATAATTACTTGGCACATTTCAATCTCTGTGAGGTTTCAGAAAATCATGAAATTTAGGCCCTCCTTTGGAAAGTATTAAAAATGAGAGTAAAAAAGATGAAGATGATGATGATGATATCAATATTAATAACAGTTTTTTATTATTATCTTTATTGTTATTTTTACTTCGATCGTGTATGATTATCCTGATTTTTTTATTAATTTGTTGTATACTGTATTGCAATCATTGAAAAATTAATAAATATGAAAAAAAA
>JZLH01S0081954.1:965-14449 GCA_001188425.1 Eucidaris tribuloides | reverse complement strand
ACATAAATTATCAGTTTGATTACTGTAATTGTATTGAATCCCGTTTCATTTGTTAACTTCATAATAGGGGGGGGGGGTAGGGTACATATGCAAAATGGATGGCCTTATTTTGTAATCTATCATATTCATTTGTTGTGAATTTTGTATCTGTTCTGTTTGTATATTGGCCTACTTGTATAATTATTTCTTATATCCCGTATTTGTGTTTGTATTTGTATTTGCATTGTTGATTTTACGGTTTTAAATAGTTAAGATCATGTCATTTGACATATGGATCACGAAATTAGTAAATGAAAGAAAGTTATCTTTCCAGAACGTAAACAATTACTTTTTTTCTTATTTCTTCACGTTTTTTTTAAATACAACGTAGATTACATTACACACATTTTTGGCACTTTTGGTTCATAAGCAGTAGACTTCAGAAAAGAAGGGCAGCTTCTAATGCAATTTATATGAAAGACCAAAGATATGGGCTTATTTGTTATTTTTTACATTGAAATGATTTCAACTTTTGATTTTTTTTTGCTTATTTGTTCATCTTTCTTATACATAATGAAATGACTGAAAATTAAACAATAAACCAGTTTGTAAAACTGTAGGCCTAATTATTACAACTTACGCTTGTAAAGGACGAATTTCATTTAAACGAAACTTGTGTAAGAAGTTATAAAAGAAAATTGATAGATCAACGTAAACAGTAGGTGATAAATCATGCATGCACGAGATGCCTCTCCAGGAATGTGCAGGTGATGGTATTCCTTTCAACATAATTATCACATAGGAATTCTATTAACCTTTTTCCCCATATATTTTGCCAGACGCCATTGTTGTTGTGTGTGTAGGCAAGCAATTATATATGCAAGTTGCATATTCATAGTAGTAGCACGATGGTGAGGTACAAAAGAATTATAAGTAGGTACCGAAGAAAGGGATGCTTCAGTAGTTCGAAATCAATGACGAGGAGTAGAGGCATGGATTGTTAGGAGAGTTAGTCCAGGGTTAATAACAGGTGTTATACTATAAAATACATAAGAATAGTTTTGTCATCTATATTTAGGACAAGAGTTAGAGATTTGCAGCAGGAGTGTAGTGACAGGTGCCGAGTAGATATAGAAAATTGCTTGGGCAAGTATGAATAATTTGAAAATGAATGGAGGAGTATGCTGTTGTTGCTGGGAGAATCAGGTGTTTGTTTTGTTATAAGAAAACTCCGCTTGACAAGTTTTACATGTTTGGTGGGTATACTAAGTTTTTGTGGATAGGAACTACTGTTTGATCTGGGCAGAAATCATTTGGACACCGCCGGGAGAAGACGAGGTCTGAGGTCTCTCAAAATTGCCAGGGTGTGGTCGTGGCGGTGGGACTTGAGTTGGGTTGAAGCCTAAAATGGAGGCTGTATGTGCCTATGGTAGGCAGTTGTAGCGGGAAGTCAACGCAAGGACTTCGGGGCACGAATGCCGTAACGGGGAAGTCAACGAAAGGACTTCAGGGCTAGAGTGCCGTAACGCAACCCATTTTCATGTTGAGCTTGAGTGATTTCCAACAGCAACAATGGCATCGGGTGATGGGGTCTACGAAACAAGGTATGGGGTCGACAGTCTGAGGGTCTAGTGCTTTAGTGACTGAACTCCATTTACAGAAGTGGACAGAGGGGTTGTGGCCACTGCCGCCGTCAGCTCAGGGGTGTTGTGAAGGGAACCGACGCTCTATTTATGTTTGGTGTAACGGAGCTAAGTGATACAAGACATTGAACCCATATTGTGTGGTGTTATACGTGAAAGGCATATGTGATTATGTACTTTCAATACCTGTGACAGTGAAGACATTAAAGACTGTGGATTCTGATACTATAAGTAAATGGCATGTCTCGTTATTTTGTGTACCAGTGTGACAATAATATTCCACAAGCAATATCGGTAATTTATTCAACTTTATTTTGCAGCCTAGTGACGGGATATTATATCCTGGTATTAAACCAATGTGTGCTACATATGGTGCCGAATAATGGGTCTATATAAGGCTTAAGAAATAATAATAAAAAAAACCCAGTGTCTTATTACTGAGAGAGCCATGGAAAGAAAGACGCTAAATGCATAAATACGAAACAGGTGTACGTAATACCTCAGACATACGTATGAACCCAAATCAAAGATACCATTGAGAACATAAAATAAATTGAATGGAGGAGGTCAGGGCACATCGCCAGGATAACAGAACATCATTGGACAAAGAGGGTAACAGAATGGCAACCTCGTTCCGGAAAAGGAGGGAGGCATAAGCGACGGAAGAGATGACAACAGAATACAGAAGAATAACATGGTCACAAGATGAGAGAAATTGATGTATGGATAATGCTCGAAGAGGGATTCATACTACAGAGGATGGCTAGACAAGTAGATGAGATATTTCTTTCATGTGTTGCTATGGAAAATCAATTATAAAAATGTACCTTGCAAGCACAGGTAATTGCTATGTCTGGTATCTGGTTGCCAAGAGAAACCTTTCGTTAGAATACTTTATGCATAAAATTTGCATTTAATATGAAACTGTTCTAGTGACCTAGGGGTCAGTTGAAGGAAATTGTGAGCGTGCGCAGTAGCACTCGTGTGGCTGTTCCGTGAAGTTCTACGCGATCTGCGAACTTAATTTCCATTTCAATGCCGTGGCAGACCTGGCTCAATGCACAACAAAGAAACTGGCCTTTGCTTCCAATCCTGCCATTTTGTAAATCCTTGGTTGCAGAGGGGCAAATACGTTTTGGTATTAACCTATGCGTACGCGTGTCTAAATATTGATCACAATTTCTTCGGCGGAGCCTGGGCGAATATAATCGGATTTCCTTGGAAAAATTATGAATATTTTTTTAAATTGTCAAAACAAATCATCAAACCCCCCTACGTTTCCCCTACGGAAGGTCCTTTTCCCCGTAGGTATCCCCTATCATAAACTGCCTTCATATATTCTTGTTCATTATTTGGTTAAAAGTATGTCACATGATGAAATATAAACACACTATCGTGCGAGTCTGCCCCTCGATCAGCAAAATAGTACTATTGCAATCACCTCGGGCCCTATAACGTTAGTTTTAACTAGAACCGCTCATAGCCGTACATATTTGTATACAACTACGCATAGCCAAAATCCCCTTCGATAGGGAATTTCCCCTACGAGTGGCAGCCACATACCCAACTTTCGCTCATACAACCTGTACTTTAGGACTTTAGCTCGTATTTTGACACTTTGGTACATATGTACATGTATGTGTAATATACACAAACCCAACCTCTATTTAAATCAGCGCTCCATACTCTGCACAATTGCGTCATGTTGAAGTTAACCACGCCCCGACCTGCGCTGACCCCGCGCTGAGCTGGTCCGTCCACGTCCACATGACGCACATCTCGATCAGCGCGCCAACGTTGCAACAGCTGGGCTAGGGTCGCACGGCACATCGTGGGATGTAAACAAATACACGTGCAGAAGTGGGCGGGCTTCCGTTCAAACCGTTGTTCACGCACGATTCTTGCCTGTGAAATGGATGCCACAAAACGACGAGGTCGTCCTCGCGTATCGGAATCATCTAAAAAAAGAAAGCTAGATGAAGCCAGACAGAGGTACAAGGCAAAGTACAGGATGCTACCCATGAGAGTGGAGGACGCGATGGAAATAAAGAAAATTGCGGAGGAGGAAAACATGACTGAGAAGGAAGTGGTGTCTCTCCTGGTGAGAAAGTAAGTAACGTTGTAGTCCGTAGGCTCCGGCCTGTGTCGAGTTCGGTCGTTTTTCAGAGGTTTTAACGGACGATTTGGACGGATATTTTACATTTACCTATAGGGTAAATGTAAAATATCCGTCCAAATCGTCCGGGTAAATGTAAAATATCCGTCCAAATCGTCCGTTAAAACCTCTGAAAAACGACCGAACTCGACACAGGCCGGAGCCGACTAGTAACGTTGCAACTACCACTGGCACTGTTTGTCTTGCATGTACCATATTTTGGTACATTCATGACCGCGAGATGGCGCTCTCCCTTTTGTGTTGTTGCAAAAATTGCCGCCATAGCATACAGTAGATCTAGCTCGACTTTAGCAACTTGCGATATGGAGCCATTACGAAAACGAAGGCGAGCAAGACTTTCTCCTAATGAGAGGAAAAGACGGAAGAGAGAAAGCAACAAGAGGTTTAGAGAACTCCATAAGCGGTTCGAGTTTGACCTGGACGTGGCCGTGAGGTGGGAAAGACGTGCCAATGAGCTGAACGTCAGCAACAGTGAACTGGCGGCCATCCTGCTGGACCATGGCTCGCCTACACATGGGGACAACTCTAACGTTATGTGTGTACAAAGAAATGAGTGGTTGTTTTCATGCAGTCGTGGCACAAGAATGTGCCCAGAAATTCACCTTTCTTAACAAAATTATACTGAAATATAGGGACAGTGATTTTCCGTTTCACCGGTAAATCAAACGGAAAATCCATTTTGTTCTCATACTTTTCAAGTGAAAATTCATGGTCATGTGTTGTATGGTGGGGCCCCTTTGCGTACTTACAGGCACCAAAATTTAGAAAGTTTTGAGAAATATTTTTGTCACTTTTTGCATTTGAACCAATATAACTCAAAAAGTACTTATCAGAAATCAACAAAAGTATACATTTTCTGAAAGTTATACTCAGAGAATCTCAATAAAGCCAAGGTCAAGTTGCCTATACAGGGTGCGTAAAACACAAATTAAAGGTAATATCACAAAAAAGTACAATTTTATGATATTGATGACAACTCGTTGCACTTGTCAGTATTAGTCAAGGTTTCAAATTTGATGTCATGATGTGAAAGAGCACACTTTCAGCTTTAAGAAAATGTATGATTTCACCACTTTTTCGAATTTCAGATGTAGTGATACAGGTATGGCAAAAATATGTTTAAAATTGTGTTGCGATTTGATACAATAACATTAATTACACTAATTAAACAGTTTAGTAAACCTAATTAACAAATTTTAGAGATTAATTAGGTAGAATATTGTTTAATAAATGGATCGGTAGAGTGTATTAAAAAAATTCAACCAAAATGTTGCCCTGAAGTGAACATAATGTTTGTGTCCTTACATGCAGTACTTTAATTGCTTCATAACGTGTATAAATCAATAGCAAGCATAAGCTACACCAGTCATTAATTAAGTAATAAATGACTTTGAAGACATTTATGTCTCTATTACTTTTAAGATTTGTAAGTGCAACATGTGTTCAAGTTAGTCAGATGCATATCATAACTCCAAGATAGCTTATCTGCCTGCAAAAGTAGAAGAAAAACAAAAAGAGTACAGGGTGAATTTCAATTTCCCATAGAGTTTGTACATACTCCTCTCCGCTTATCCTCTCCGCTTATCCACCAGATTTACCCTCATTAACATTTTTGCATTTTTTCACTAATTAAACAAAGTGTAATACAAGATTGCTTATCAGATTTCAAAGCAGAGTAATTTTGCTGCAGAATGAGCCCCCAAATTCATCATAATTGGATGAGGGATAGCTCTGGTGCATCAAGTTTAATAAAGAAAGAGGACTGAAAAATGTAACGCCACCGAGGTATTTGTGGGGTCCCACCATAACGACACATGACCTCATGGAATTTCTTCATGTTCTGAATCTTAGTAGATCTAAAACTAAAACGGAAATTTAGTTTTTTTGCTGTGTAACGTTACATTTTCTATGACAACGGAATTTTCATTTTTATATGAAGTTAAAACGGAATTACTGGTTTTTGAACAGAAAAGACCATTTTTTGAAATGGAAAATCACTGTCTCCATGGTCTCTATAAATGTTTGCCCCGGGGGGGGGGGGGGGGGGCGGGGGCAGTCAAATATTAATGTTGTACACATGCGTGACCAAAATATTTCCAGACACCCCTAAACAAGTTTTCTCTGTGTGCAAAATACCCCCTAAACAAGTTTTCCGGCGCTGCTTCATTTACACATTGTGGCCCCTAAACAAGTTATCCCAGAATATGACCCTAAACAAGTTTTGTCCACGCCATAAACTGTACACACTGAAGCCGTGGCCGTGGATGTGACAAATTTCATGATCCGTTTTCCTGCAGTTGTTTCCCAGGGGTTGTTATAATCGCTTTCGTAACGCGTAACCGGGGATAACACTTCTCAGAAACGAGGAGGAAGAATTTTTGGGCAAAAAGAATACCCTAATGCGTTTGAACACTCTTTCAAAACTACCCTTTTTGTTGAAATTGTACGAAGTGATTCTGCTGTTTTTGATACCTTAACGCTAAGTGCACGCGCGGCCCGCCGTCTAAAACTGAAAAAACACCCTTTAAACGTGTTTTTTGGTCACGCATGTGTACAACATTATGTTTGACTGGCCCCCCCCCCCCACCCCCCCCCCCCCCCCGCCGGGATATCTTGCTCGAAGTTTACCAATGACCTCAACATATAAACTGAAAATGATGGACTCATACACTTTCATTGTTAATTTTTCCAAATTTCTGCCGCAGTGTCCTGAACAAGAATTGTCCAGGTTTGACTGGACAGAGTCATTCAAATTACACAAGGCAAACTTTGTTCGTTTTTTTCCAGTAGAGGGTGTATGTGGTCCGTTTAGCTCAGGACCACATACTGTACATAGTAGGTGTAGGTGGATCGGACTGTAATAATCATACATGTCAAATGACAGTTTCACCATTAACAAAGTAAGAAAACTTTTTTTTTCAATATAGGGCCTGTTACGTCAAAGCATTGAATTTTACATTGGTAATCCACACTATGAACGCTGTGTAGTCCTACACGTTTCGTACGACATAGAATATGTGCTGGCCCGTTGCAACGTCAGAATTCCGTAACTTTCATAACAATGTAAAAATACAATTGGGTAGTAAATAAGATTAAAGCTGGCATGATTGGGAACACTTGAAAATGCTTCAAGAACCAAATGAGATGAAATGTATATCGACTATACACCATATGGAGTGGATCTCCCAGCTGGAAGGATTTGTCTGTACTTTGTTTACTTAGGGAGAATCAAGCAATGCCATACTAGTATTTAAATTTTATCTGGGTACGGATGAGTCAACATTCACTGCAAGATTTTCACAGGATAATCCTTGCATAGTTAACTTAATTCTAGAGTTGTTTCAGCTACACTACCCCCAATCATGTCATTTACCTTTAACTTAACTTATAAATTTTCACATGAAATACAGCTCCAGAAAAACAAACTAGGGCTCTGGTTTTTTCAAGAGGTTCAAAAGTGTCAACCAAGGAGTGAAAAAATGAAACTAATCAGAGACTTCTGGAATTTAAGATTTGACATCACAACCCTTCAAATTTATTGAAAATAACAGAACTGGAGCTTAATCTTACCTCCATTTCATGTTACAGTGGCAGAAACATTTACCATTTGAAAATTTTACAATAAAAGAAGGTTGTATTCCAAGGTTCTCAGCACACTCATGTTATCATTGTCACCAAGTTCAATACTCCAAATGCAAAGAGCACGATTCAAAGAAACTACTGATACCAAATTTGGCTTCTTTGCCCCTGAGCAAGGTACTGTAATGGCATTTTGCAACAAAAAAATGTGGAAAATATGGAGAAACGCATTTTAGAGTTCTTGCTAAAAATAAATAGGCAGTGTATGAAAACTTTACCCTCATGTTTGTAACTGGCTTATACTGGTTAATGTTTGGACCAAAAAAGAAGAGAAAATTCCAGCATGCTGATGACTTCACTTTTTGACTCCAGTTTGTTTCGGACGTTACGATATGTTAACATACTAGATGTTTAGGCAGAATGGTCACTTTCAGCTTCAGATCTTCACATCTGTGAGTTCTTATGATAATTTAAGTCAAGAGTGTACTGAACTGATCAAACCTTTACCTTATATTGATTCCAAATTATGGAAAATGGTTGAAAATCATGTAAACATACTATATAATGTGATTAATGCTAACAAAATTAAATAAATTCCTCTGTTAGCACAGTAAAAGTGTTTACATGTATGAGAACCCCCTTGGTAATATTAGTCAACTTTACTAATTGTAACTAGTACTCAATGGAAACATACAGAAGGATGTATGGAAAACATGTCACCTATATCTGTTTCGGACGTTACACATTGTTAACATTTTATTTCAAAATCAAATCTATTTCGATCACAGTTGACAGTTTTTTCTCAAGGCAATTTTTCCACTGGTTGTTACCATTTTTACCATCCTTGAAAAGGATGAAAAAAAAAAAAGGAAATATGTTTAAACCCCCCCCCCCCCTCCCCAACTTTTTAAATCCAGGCTTTCTAGCATAAAATCTTCTTAATGAATATGCCAGTGAATAATGTACTTGAGCCTACATTTAAATGCAAGTGTATAGAAATAATTTTGATGTATGACCTACTACATGTATATACTATTATGTACATTGTAATATAAGTCCAAAAGAATCCTTATTTGTGAATACAGAAATGCTGATCATACATGTATCTTGAATAAATCTTATCGTTTGGCAAGCATGTCACAAAATCACCTGAACCCAGATCATGGGCCGTTTTTATTCATAATTTACAAGGTGTGAATAATTTTGCACATTGCATTAACTATTTACACTATCAAAATGCAAGATATGCACTACATGTTAAAGGCAGTGGATCTCATTTGCAAACATCCTCGCAGATCAGGAAAAGATAACCCCGCCCTTAGGCTATTGATGAAGGGCATTTCTGTGAAATCTGGGGGTCAGTGATTGCCTAGAATTTGAAAAATGCAAAAGAAAAACATTAGCCGTTTAGTATCCGTTCTATGGTAGGATTTTTTTTCTCGCGAGAAAAAATTCAAATCCAAATCTAACGGTCACTATAATTCCACTAAAACTGAATTTCTAGCCCCTATATTTTGCTAAAGGTTCCCAGATGGCATTTTCTTCTAAATGCCATTGTATTTGCACAATGTTAATTTTTAGGCATGCAAAAGAGATCCCCTGCCTTTAATGTTAATGTTATTTATGAAGTGAACTAAATCCTGTGATGGGATGATATACACCTACATGTACAGTGACCTACATGTAAATACCCCTTCTTTGGGGAGGATATGCCCATCTAAATGAGGGAAATGTGAAATGGATTTGATCATGCTTGAACATTATGAAATTCTGAAAACTTTCCTTTGTAATTGGTGGGTCCTACATGTAGTAGCTTAATATAATAATCACTGAGGTTTTCCTTTCAACTCAGTATGTTTAAAGGTATAAATACCAAAATAATTGTCTAACTGGCCGATTAGGTCTGTGTGCTGAATTTTTTCATGCTTGTAGATGTTTTACATGTACTGTATGCCTATTTCAGTTCATTACAAATTCGGTGGGATTCAGTAGAAAGAACAAACTTTTGAAGTACATGTACAAAGTTAGAGTCTACTTAAAAAAGGTAACATATATTTAGATCTACACTGGCTGGCATGTTGTTTGAAGACCAATTAACCCATCAATGCCCAAGCCTTCTCCAGACCAGGGCTGCCACTCAAAATTTTGATTTCCCCCTACGCCGCATGCGTATTTTCCCCTACGGACACCACTTTTCCCCTACGCCTAATTAACCATATTTTCCCATACGAACCTATGTTTTCTCCTACAAAATCGACTTTTTCCCGACGAAGGTATGTT
Source organism: Eucidaris tribuloides (assembly GCA_001188425.1). Taxonomy (NCBI): domain Eukaryota; kingdom Metazoa; phylum Echinodermata; class Echinoidea; order Cidaroida; family Cidaridae; genus Eucidaris; species Eucidaris tribuloides. The sequence goes on along the minus strand of JZLH01S0081954.1, from coordinate 4,792 downwards.
TTTCCCTAAAAAATAACCTTAGAAATGCAAAATATCGATCACAATTTCTTCGGCGGAGATGGACAAAATGGGCGAATATAATCGGATTTCGTTGGAAAAATCACGAATATTTCTGAAAATTGTCAAAATCCCCTACTTCCCCTACAAATCATCAAATCCCCCTACGTTTCCCCTACGGAAGGTCATTTTCCCCGTAGGTATCCCCTACCCCCTACGCATGTCCAAAATCCCCTACGGTAAGGGGAAATCCCCTACGAGTGGCAGCCTTGGGTTCAGGGGAGGAGATGTCACAAGGCCTACATGTAGGGGTGGGTGGTGGTGAGTCATACACTAGCTTGGTTTGCACAAGTTAGGAGTCACCACGGCAACTATAGCCCTGGTTACACCGACATAACTGTTCTGAGAATGGCTGGTCTCAGAACTCTCCATTTAATAAAATCGGAATGGGTTTCACTTTGAACCTTCACTGGTGCGGTTGCACCACTGTCACATGAGCCGTCTCATGTTCGGTAGAACACCAGTTACCACTGGCAACCATTTCACCATACAGGTTCGTTGATGAAAATCTCTCCGTAATTCTGGTCGACGCAGTTCATGTGTTTAGTCATGTTACAAAACTTCCTGTGCTGGACTGGTTTAGGATCTCTTTTTGTGGTTACACCATGTTTGAAACGTTCTGAGAACGGTCTCAGACCACCTCTGGAGATGTCTGACAAAAAATGCTTTCAGAAAGCTTTTGATCCACTTTTGGTTTGGTTGTTGTGGTGACACCACAATTAAGTGAACCTTTCGTAGACTGTTTTCAGAAAGCTTTTGACTTTTGTTGTAACCGGGGTCTATGATATGCTTTTGAAAAAGCACCATAAAGCATTCATGACGCAAAAAAGATTAGAAAATAAAAAAGAGTGGGTATGAAACATATAGGAAGATGTAGCTGGCAACTAACAGGAATAAGAAACGAGAATAAGAATAGGAAATTCTTGAAAAAATTAGTGTTAGGGTTGCCAATGTTGGGATTTCTGCTCCGGAATAGGGTGAGTCAGGGGCGTCGATCCATGTTTTGGATGGGGGGGGGGAGTGAAAATTGTCCAAAATTTTCGGCGTGCTCCTTGTGCCAAATTGTAATTACAAAATACAGTTGATTTTGGTGTCTGGTAGGCAAAATAGAAATTTACCTGACCAGCTGGCTGGTAAGTTGAGTCCATGTTGCGCATATTTCGGGCAGGTAACTTTGCAAAGTTACCTTCTCAACTGGCTAGTTGTATAAGGAAATGCCAAGATCCAGGGCTGTTTGGGGCAGAGTGAATGTATGAAATGTTACCACAGAAAATTTCATGGAACTGGTGGCAATACATTGTGATGTAAAGTATACACTAACTGATAATGTGCTGAATGCATAGCACTATACATACTGTAACTCAACCATGTGCACTTTCACTTTCCAGTATTCAGTCTGTAATTGACTTATTTGACTACAACAGTTTCTGAACTTTAACTCTTAATGTGCCGAAGTCGCAAATCTGCACCACACAATACACACAATGTCCATACACTGTAGGCGTGCAGTTTCCATGGCATGTTAAGAGTTAAAAATCAAGTAGTATTCCAAATGGCATCACAAAATGAATTGCCAAAGTGTTGAATAGTACCACAAACATTGTTCAAACACATACAATACAAACACAGTCCAATGAACTACAAAATTGTCACTTTTCCACAATAAGGCCGCTAACACATGCTTTCTCAATGTTAAAGCACAAGTTAAGTTTTGGCGATATTTTTTATTGAAAGCTTTTTGCCCAAAGGTCATATCACACCAGTAACAGATTCTGAATGTCTTTAGTTTTCTTTAATTACTAAATGTTTTGTTTGTTTGTTTGTTTGTTTGTTTGTTTTTTTTTGGGGGGGGGGGGACTCCCGAGATTTTCGACTATATTTTACATGTACATTATAGCACCCAAACTGTTGATAAGGTGTTAAGGTTGTTTGAATTATACCTCATTAGAAAGATTAGATTCTGCTCTCTCTGATGAGGTATAATTCAGATAACCTTAACACCTTATTAACGCTTTAGATGCTGTAATAGTAAAATATAGTCAAAATCTCGGGGTCCCACTCCCCCCTACCTCCCCCCCCCCCGAGATTTGTCATTAATTCATTAAAAAAAAACTAAAGACATTCAGAATCAGTCATTGGTGTGATATAACCTTTGGGCATAAAGCTTTCAAATAAAAAGAAATCGCCAAAACTAAACTTGTACTTTAAAGGCAGCCATATCATGGAAAACCAATATCTCATTGATTTGCTGACTAGTACACCCCTGTAATGTACATTCTGAGTAGGCTACACTGTATGCATTACAGTGTGTATCAAAAAAAATAGACACTGAGAAAAAAAATTATTACACAAAAATTTCATGATTTTGAGATTATTTTTTTTAATAAGAATATTTTTATTTGGATCTAAGCTATCTGATGACACTGTTGGTATTGAAAGTATTTCATGCATGAGTGAGCACAACCCACTTTTTTTCCAATCAGCCAAAAATGCATTTGCACACAGAATTGTGTTCTTATAGTCAATGTTTAAAGGGAGAAGGCGCCAGTAACTAACAGGCATAAGTTAAGAATAAAAATGACATTGTGAGTATTGTGAGAATTATGGTACATGGTGACAAAAACAGCGTAAATAAGGGGTACTTTGTGATACTCACCCTCATCAAGGCCCTATAAATTAGTTAATTTGTGTTTATTTTACATCTTTGTAAGTTTTACCCTAAGACAAAACTTGCAGAAACAGCTATAGGGGGAGGAGCTTATCAATTCAACTGTGCATACATTACCACGGTGCAGCTAACACACGTCGCGTGGCATGCATTGGTCACGCATGGTCAGCTCCCTGCGGTGCACGTGCAATCTGATTGGTTGGTAAGAACTCAAATATTTTCTTAACTTATGCCTGTTAGCTGCTGGTGCCTTCTCCCTTTAATGCCTTGCAGACCATTGCTGCAGAAGATTTCAGCTGATGTGCACAAGTATTGAATCCTCAGCCTGCTCGGAGAAGAGCTGATATCAATTCTGCGACAAGAAAGACAAAAATGAAGCAATGATTCAGATACACCCCTCTAAAAAGGAAGAAAATGTCATTTTTGGTGGGGTTTTAAAATTCACAGTTCACTGCAAACATGAAACATTTTCTTACTTTTTAATGGGGCGTATCTGAATCATTGCTTCATTTTGTCTTCTTTCTTGTCACAGAATTGATATTAGCTCTTCTCTGAGCATGCTGATGATTCAATACTGTGCACATCAGTTGAAATCTTCTGCAGGATCAGTCTGTAAGGCATTAACGTTGACTACTACAACATAATTCTGTGTGCAAATGCATTTTTGCCATTGGACAAAAGTGGGCTGTGCTCACTCATGCGTGAAATACTTTCAATACCACAGTGTCATCAGATAGCTTAGGTCCAAGGTAAAATATTCATATAAAAATAATCTCAAATTATGAGAGCTTTTAAAAAAATTTTTTCTAGTGTCTATTTTTTTTTGATACACACTGTAAAGTGTACAATGTACTTTCGGCTTTGCTTTTCATGAATAAGATCCACACATTTGAATACGACTTCAGAAGTTGTTGATATGTAAACTAGCAAGAATGATGGCATCAATTGGTCTTTGTAATTTCAAGTTGTATTCTTGTGGAGTACTCTACATTTGTTTTTTTTCCCTTAGAATGTTCAGGATACAATGTAATTCTATACCATGACTCAAATTGAATTACTGTATATTCGCGGTGGTTTTGCAAATTTCGCAACTTACTGTAAT
>JZLH01S0081942.1:7542-22280 GCA_001188425.1 Eucidaris tribuloides | reverse complement strand
GGACCCGCGGACTATAGCCGGAAAACCACCCCTCCCCCCCCCCCCCGGGAAAAAATCCCTGCGTAGGCCTATATTAGCAGTACCCAGGGTAATTCATCTACGCTGGAGATAGATAAAAGCTTCCAATGTGTGATATTGACCGGTATTGTCTATTGCTATTGTGTGGGGACGAGGCACCCACTTACAATAATTGATTTTTTACAGAGGGTTGGACACTGAGCAAAATCTGAACCCTAAATAAAAATATCATAAAACTGATTTGTGGTCATCATATTCAAACCAACTTCAACAAAATTGTTCAATATGCAGCTAAAAGTCATGTTCAATTTCAGTCTTATCTGATGTATAGTTATTAAAGATCTAACTTGACAAGTTTTATTTAAACAGCTAGTATTTAAAATCGCTTGCGCACAGTCGATGGCTATGTCTCTGCAGTTCGCACTCCCACCCAATTTGATTTAAATTGAAAAACCTCGTGCACTACTCATGCCCCCAATCTCACCAGAAATTACTATGGTCATGATACCAAATCAGAAAGTCCTTGTGACGTTCGACCTTTCAACTTCGAAGTCTCATCAGTTGTAACTTGGATCCAGTATAATAGTATGAGACATCGATTGTATTGACGTCTTATACTACATACCAGACCCATTCTTGAGTTTGCATGGTCAGCAGCACCTATCAGACATCAGGCCCTGTGACCTTTGATCTTTGTCCGTTTAACTCCAAAATCCAATCAGTTCATGCACACTTGACCCAAGTTATATCGAAATCCGATGAGCTGTTATTGAGTTATTGTGATAAGGAGCCTTAATCAGATACCATGTATGTGTGAGGCACGTGACCTTTGACCCTTCAACTGTAAAATTTAATCAGTTTATTGGTGTCTCATACCAAATAATTCACCAAAGTGACAGAAAAACCTGATAAGCTGCTCTTGATTTATCGCGGTAACGAGCCTAAATCAGTCATAATACATCAGGCATTCTGACCTTTGACCTTTCAACTCCAAAACTAATCAGTTCATTAGTGCCTTTTACGCTGTTTACTACACACTTGACCCAAGTTAACCTGATAAGCTGCTCTTGATTTATCGCGTTAACGAGCCTTAATCAGTCATAATATATCTGGCATTCTGACCGTTGACCTTTCAACTCCAAAACTAATCTGTTCATTAGCGCCTTTTGCGCTGTTTACTACACACTTGACCTGATGAAACCTGATAAGCTGTTCTCAATATTATTACGATAATGAGCTCCAATTAGATACGTGCCAGACCCTTATAATCTTTAAGCTTTGAACTCTACAATCCTTTCAGTTCATTCTTGTTTTATAGTAGATACCTGACTCAAGTTTCATTAAGATCCCATGGCTGGTTCTTGAGTTATCTCAACAACGAGAATCAGGAACCGACGGACGGACTCCAAAACTCGAAAACATGATGCCTGCGTAACATTTGGTGAGGAGGCATAAAAAGATGTAGATGAGGGAAGTTTCGATGAATATATCAGAATACCAGACATGAAGGTCGGCCATGCTTGAAAAAGACCTCTACCCAGTTTGAATGAATTGACGCTCCCCCGGAGGGGGGGGGGGTACTCAGATTTGGCTCCGACGGGGGTATGCAGCTGAAGTCGAAAAACCCGACCCTTTTTTAAGGGTCATTTTGGCGGAAAATGGTACCTATTATTAAGGGTTTTTATGAAGAAAAGTGACATTTTTGAGCATTTTAGCGATGAAATAAGCTAAAATATCTAGTGTAAATGGTAACATTTCAAAATCATGACCCATGTTTAAGGGTTTTTGGCGAAAAAGTCACCTATTAGAGCGGTACACTCCCGTTTACCTTAGTAGGCAAGTACCCCCACCCCCCCCCCCGGAGGCGCTCCACCAAATTCACCTTTTCATATCTTGCAACACCCACAGAATAAAATTATCAGATTTAATCAAACCACATTTCAATAGGGGATAATTTACATGCGCAATTATTTTCTTCATGCTTGTCACTGAAAACTCACCGAATCGCTGCGAAAGTGACCCAAAAAGGCGAAGGTATCGATGGAAAATCGCACTTTCTTGGGAGTCGTATCAGTAATACGGACAGTGTTATCCCTTGCACATCTGGAGATGGAATTAGTTATCAAGAATGCAAAATGTGTTGCATAAATTCATCGTCATTGTCATCATCAGGATAATCATGGTCATACTAATCATCGTCGTAATCACCACAATCCTCCTCCTCCTTCTACTCATCACCATCGTCATTATCATCTTCATCACTATCACCATGATCATCATCATCATTATCATCATCATCATCATCATCATCATCATCATCATCATCATGATCACCATCCTCCTCCTCATCTTCATCCGCATTCTCATATCCATCTTCTCTCTCCTCCTACTCGATATTATCATCGCCATCACCACCACCATCATCATCATGCAGTCGTCCGTACGTGGAGTGGAAGTTCCAGATGCAACATGTTTGCCTATACAGTCATCTATTAAACATTAATTCAGAAATTTCTACTTGTTTCAGACCGATATCTTGCAATAACTGTATGGAAATTTAGTGGTGGTTCTACCACTTTATAAATTTTTGTAGTCAAAAGTTGACTCATTTTAAATAACTTCCACCAGTATGCCTTGCGACTGACAAATATATAGTGTAGCTTGCTATGAGCTCTATTTATATCGGGGCTCGAGAAACACGGGAGAAAAAAGACAATTCTAGTATGTTCACGCTTGATTCAGTTTATGAAATTAAATTCAGGATAAGAAAATTATTGCAGTTTTCAGAAAGTTTAATTTGATTTGTCAGCCCAATGATAACAGCTGATAATGAGTACAGCTATCAATCCATTTCTTGAATCAATAATTTTTCGTCAGAGGACAAAACTGTTTCTTTCGAAATTTTCAGGTTATAATTTACGGAATTTTCATCTGTGTACTCCGAATGCCGACTTCATCTCAGATTGATTATGGAGTTATATAATTTATTTATTGTTTTTAGTTTCTACCCTTCAACTCCTCGTTATTGTGCTACCTCCATTCCTTTTTCAATTTATTGTAAATGGCATGATCGGACGTAGTCTGTAACTTGGAGTAAAACTTTTTTAGAATCAAATGAACTATGCAAGGATTCTGCTATGATTTTTTTTTTCAAATGTTGACTCATTTTAAAAGAACTACTATCAGTACGCCATGTGACAGGCAAATTCGTTGTGTAGCTTTCTATGCGATCAATTCCTATCGAGGCACGAGAGTAATTCAATACTAGTATGTTCATGCTTGATTCTCCCTCAGTAAATAAAGTCAACAAATCCTTGCAGGCAAGATTTACACTCCAGGTAGTGTACAGATTGGTATATGTCGGAACAATTTTTTTTCGGGGCCAATCGTGTCTAAGATCGGGTCAAACAGCTGGCAAAAGCATCAGATTGACAACTAAACATTTCCCAGGTATCATTTTCAACTGATACCAATATTTCATTTTGTTTAACATTGAATAAGATATATGATTTTCATGTAGCCTTACCCATCTTCGATAAATCGATAGGACAATTGGTCTCCGGGGTTTCGATAGGGTGTGGCCTCACATGATTTGAGGAATATCTTCTTGGTCCGATCAGTGATAAACGCCTTAGCTTGAAAGTACATGCGTCCTCCTTGTTGAATATGGACTGGATAGTCCAGATACCTGCAAGAATAAAACAAAATACACTCATGCTCATAGATATGGAATATTTTGTTGATACTTAAGTTCTTTTTCCTATATCGTCCAAAATTTTCAAGACAAGTGTTTATTTGACAAAACGCAGTATGTGAAGCAATTTTTGGATTTCATGAGATGACTAAATTAAAAACTGAACTATGTTTGATCGCAATAACAAATATATATATATATATATATTTTCAAATCAACAAAAAAAATCATGAAAAAGGGTATTAAATTAGAGTAATATAAAAACTAATAAATTTTGTATTTAATGTCACTTATTATTAAATTAATATCAGAATTGTCTGTTACAAGTGTAATAACGCGCGTAGCCACCACGTGACTCAACAACAACTTTGAATACCGCCATTTATAAACACAGGTTTCAGTGTCGAGTCGGACGCTACTAAATGCTCAGCATTCCTGAAATACTTAGATTATAATTGTTTCCCTTGGGTATGTTGGGGTGAGCAAATAGTAATCTCAGATGTACCGTTCGAGGAAACTGACAACTTCTAAAATGTTTTTAAAATATTCCATGGCCATGAGTGTATTGTAATCAAATATTCTAGGTTAATAGGGATTTCAAATCAATCCACAAAAATTTTGAACCCAGTCATTGCAAAGACGTGTTTGTCAAATCAAAGACAATGTAAATCCTGGGGATTTAAATCAAATTAAGGAATACTGTTAATTAATTAAAATCTGGGGTGTTAAATATAGTAATGGTTTGCCCAATCTAGCTATTAGACAGGGCGATGGCGTGGATTCGTATTCCATCGATGCCACAATGTTGTGCTATGTCTGGCGGTGTGACTGATGATATTTGTATCGATATATAACATTACACAATGGTTGAACATTATAAAGAGAATTTGGGAGCAAGATTTAACATAGAGTCAGAATCTTGTTGGTGTCTTTATTTCCTCAATATATCCATTCCATGGCTTTTTTTTCAGGCCCCCTGCAAAAAGACGTGTATGTCTGTACCGTATGTCTATATTTGTTTAAATTTGGCCGTGAAAAAAATTGTACGATTTTGTTTGGCCGTGGGTTTTTTTTGAGGGGGCGCGAAAATTTTGCAAGGACATCCCACGCTGACCGACTTTCAGCTGTTGATTTGGCCGCGAATTTGGCCGTAGAAAAAAAATTGTTTTTGGCCGTGATTTTTTTTTTTTTGGGGGGGGGGGGGATCCGCGAAAATACATATCTTATTATATATATATATATATGAAATATTTTACCACAATCATTGAAGAACTTACGTGTATTGAGTGCCTTTACTGTAGAGGCCGGATGGATAAGCCTTCAGTGAGAAATTAAATGTTCCACGGCCGTTCTTTTCGTACAAGTTCAAGACGGATATATCCGAATCGAACCTGAAGCGCGTGGTCCAGTCCTTGTCCATTTCGCAGACCATGTTGACCACGTTCATCGGACTTCTCGTTACGTAACGATGAACCACATTCTCTGGACGTCTCGCTACGGAACGATGTTCGGTAACCGCTAGGACAGGGATCCGTACGGTGTTGGACATGATTGTTTTTTGCTGGTCCGGTACTGGTGTCTGTTGATATATCACAAGGCATAAGTAAAACACGATTAAATATCAGCATTTATACTACACTAAAGTAGATCCTTGTCATTTGATTGGGGGATTGTTGGTCACAAGTCATGATGTCCAATAGATACTTAATAGAGCGCAGCGTGCAATTTGGGTAAATTTGGCGTGCATTTTTGGACCCATTTATTTAGGCTACGGTCACAAATAAAAGCGGCGACCGCCAGATTTATAGCCTGCTCGGTCGCCGCTGAAATTTAGACATCGCCCAGCGATTCTTGGAGCATGTTGAGCGGGCTGTAAAGGCCGAGCGATGCTCGGGCGGCACCCTGTCGATTTCCGGTCGGTCACCGATCGATTTAAGTCCAAACTGGGCAAAATCGAGGGAGCTTCTCCGCGCGGCGACCAAGCAGTAACCGACCGATGACTAACCGATTCCCGGACGGTCTCCCATCAGTCATCAGGCGATTTGGGGGTCTCCCATCGCCCATCGGCCATCGGACGGTCTCCCATCGGTCATCGGGCGATTTGGCGGTCTCCCACCAGCCATCGGACGATTGTTAAGAAATTGGCCGGTAGCCCACCGGTGATCGGTAGGACCCTGCAGATATAAATGCGTACTGGCGGCGGACCACTGGGCTCCTCCGGGAATGTTTTTCACTGGCAACCTGGTTATATTTTATGTGGTTGCCCCACTGTGGCCATTAAAAATACAGTTGTTGTTTTTTTCTCCAGCTCCATTGGTTTTCTCTTGTGCTTTTGACTTTTTTATTTAATTAAAACCGTAAAAAAAATACATGTGGACTTTTAGAAAACTTTGCACAAAAATCTAGCTGTTGTCTCTTTTTGAGCACGCTGAGGAGGGCCTGACATTGTGGTCACATATACAAAAATTGACCTGCTCGGCGGTCGGGCGGCGAGATTTTTGCCAATTTCGCCCGGTTACCGAGCGGCAGCCGCCCAGGCACCGCTGGTTTTTAATTAGGGCATCGGTCGGTCGCCGCTGAAGTTTTAGTGCGGAGTTAAAATTCCAGCGGCGCCTGCTCGATTTATACTCGCCGCCCAAAACATTCCAGGTGGCCGGGTGGGCGCCGCCCGCGTACTGACCTAATCGAGCAGACGCCGTCCAGACGCTGACCAATTTTGAACTCCCGCCAGTGACTAACCTATTGCCCAGCAGCGACTGGGCGGCGACTGGGCGGCAACCGCTCGGTGGCCTTCTATTAAGTTTAGGTTCTAGCCGTTTCTATTTCAGTATAATTCTACGAGTTGCAGCCAATACTCGAATATCGCGCCAAGCCTAGTGACGGCGATTACCCCCAGTGATTGCTCGGGCGACGCAATCGCCGGGGTAATCGCCCTCACTAGGCTTGTGCGCAGATATTCGAGTATTGGTGCCAACTCGTAGAACTAAATCGGAAAATAGCAACGGCCAGAACCTAGACTTATATCTTTATTAAGCAGCTTCGAAAAGTAGATTATTCGAGGTGAATAATCGGTCATCGATTGATATGCGCCGTTAAAACCGACAACAACAACAACAACAACAACAAGTAACATATTTAACATAAATCGTTCGATGGTGATTGCTTGAATAGGTCGATACCGCCCGGTGACCGCCCGGACACCGGGCATGTTTTGGGCGGCGAGCGGCCGGCGACCGCGCGGACACCGGGCGTGTTTTGGGCGGTGAGTAAAATCGAGCAGGCGCCGCCAGAATTTTAACTACGCGCTAAAACTTCAGCGGCGACCCACCGATGCCCCCAAAACCAGCAGTGCCTGGGCGGCTACCGCTCGGTGACCGGGCGAAATTGGCTAAAAACTCGCCGCCCGGTCGCCGAGCAGGCCAATTTTTCTATTTGTGACCATAGCCATAGATCCATTGCACGCTGCCGTGAGTGGTGACTGTACACACTACGCTACACGTAACTCATATCCTATGCTGCTGTAGCTTTGTGGTTTGGGAACTGTTAGTGAGTTTTATATTAGAGCTTTGAACGTAACTCACTGCGTTTTCGAAGATTTAGATGTTTGGCGGAATTTGGACGTTATGTGGAAACTGTAAAAACATTGGCGATATATAAGCTCAATAAATTTGCCGACAAGTCAGAAAAAATGACCGGCACTGGATTATTAGAATCTAAGCACAGGTATATTTATTTCATACCACAGTCTTCCAGTCAAATGACAAAGATAGATTTATATGTTGTATAAAACAAATAATCAATGTTTTATCAGTCGTTAAATAGAACAAATAGTTTTATTCGTTGAAAGGCTAAATCGTTGGTATAGAACCAGAAGGGCGTTATCACTGTATAAAGTCAATGGCATTAACGCCGTTTTGGTTGTCAATGTATTTTGCATTAACGCCCTTCTGGTTCTATACTGACGAAATGTTCCATTCTTCTCATGAAAATATTCGTACCCTTGAACTCATCAATACATGTATATATATTATTTGTATATTTATTAATAACAACATTGATATTTCGTATATTCATTAATAACTAGAGTGGTAATTTTATGGTAAGACTGTGATCCTTATAATACTTAATTAAGGAAGTAGACTCAATCTGCGGAAAACTGTAATAATAATAATAATAATAATAATAATAATAATAATAACCTCTTATTTACCAAGGGTAGTCACTTCAGTCACAAAGACTGCTCTTCCAGCGGACCCTGCATAACATAAATGTTATTATTATCCTTCTCTGTTTTATAATTCCGAGCGCCTGGCTAGGAAGCAGAAGGTACCATTTTTAAAAAGTCTTTGGTATGACCCGGCCGGGGCTCGAACCTGCGACCTTTCGGAACAGAAGCGGACGCTCTACCACTGAGCCAACTCGCCCGGTACGAGTACTGATGAAAGATAGAAAGCGGGTAGAGATACCAAGGGCGTAGGCTGCTTTGGGCATGGGGCGGGGGAATTAGAGTGGCATGGGGAGTTGCAAATCTTGGGGAGGTGGAACTAAAGTTGCGAGGGGATGCAAACCACTGCAGATTTGGAACTAAAGTTCACAAACCAGCTGCTAAACGCAGAAAAAAAGGGTGATTTTTTTTCTTGCAAGGGGTGGAACACTTCTGCCTCAGCGGAGGTGCACGTTCACCCAGTACATCCCCAGCCTACGTCCTCGTATACAGGTATAGTACTGGTTAACAGAGCATGGTTATCCCCTCTGAGGTAGGTAAAAGGGATTACAGGATCAATGTACATCAGTTAGTCAACTCCAGAGAGAATTGTGTAATTCATGCAGAAGGGAAAAACCTGGAACTAGTGCATGAGTATCCGTATCCGAAGAGAATAGTCACTGAAGATAAAGATGGAACAGGAAAAACAGAAAGACGTTAGAAGAAGAATTGGAAAGGCAAACATTAAGTTCTGGGAATGTAAAGAATTCCGAGGATAAGATATTGGCATGTACTTGACAATTAAACCCCTAAGATGATATGTATTTACTGTGGCGGCCAATTGGTGCGAGTCTTGACAGTTCAATAATTTCACCAAGAGCAGGCTTCAATCATTTGAAATGCGGTGTCTTAAGAGGGTATGAGAATTTGCTGGAAAGAGAAAGTGTCTAACATAAAGGTGCTACAGAGAGGTGGAACTCAGAGAAACGTATTGTGCAAGATCAAGAAAAGACAGAGAACCAAATGGAGTGATGACATCAAGAGATGGAGCTCAACAACATCATATGAGATGATCGATGAGATTTGCAGAGACTCCAGTTAAATGGAGAACCATGGTGGCTAACCTTCGGGTCGAACTTTGCACATGATGATGATGATGATGATGATGATGATGATGATGCAGAAGAAGAATAGGAGGAAGAAGAAGAGACAATCAAACAATGTCTCGATTCCTCCTGCAGAAACTCACCAGCGGGATAGAAGCTTCATCCAAACACCTTTTAACGTCTGGAACAGTCTTCCAGAGTACCACCGAGTTGGCGAGTTGTTGAGCGTCCGCCTGTCGACCGGAAGAGGCTCGTGGTCGGGTAATACCAACCCGCATACCAATGTCACCTACTGCCTCTAGTCTGGCGCTCGGATGTCTAGATGGTGTAGGGTTTTAAACGCATGGGACTACCGGAGGACTAACCCCCGACTACAGTAGTCAAACTGTCTTGTGCAGCCCTGTAGCCTATAGGGTTACAAGGGAGATTGACACTCCCGATGTTTTAATAGAGAAACAGGACGAGTTTAATGTTAACTAACAGTCCCTCAGACCATTATCACACGAGCCTCAACTACTCTAAGAGTCGAGTGCACTGGTTTTTGTTACATAATTGCTATTTTCGTTGCATTTCACGAAAAAAATGCCGAAACGTCTACTCAAAATGAAACGAGTTCTTGGTCACTTACTATCTTCGTTCCGCAGTACTGATATCTAGTCCCAATCACAAAGTGGGTCGCGTTGTAAGGTTCGCCCACACAGGCTGTTTCATTGAGGTACATCTGCGTCGGGTCTTCGGTTGGCACCATAGTCTTTGGGATGAAAACCCGCATGGACGAGGAAAGGCACTCAATCTCACCCAAAAATCGAGAGGGATACGTCGGCGGTGTAGCTTCCCAGCCTGGTCCTGTACATGGGTAAATGTAGCATAAGATCTCAAAGTTCCACTGGCGATTTAAATTGAATATTTCTCTCTTCTGATTGAAATGATAAAATAGGGTACCATTCCACCCTTTCCCATTCCCTAAAGCGTGACCTAACACCGCATATTCATGAGTATGTATCCGTATTTTACAAGAATGTGAAAATGAGAATGAGGATGGAGATGAGGAGGAAAAATGTTGAGAAGAAAAATTAGGAAAGGCTAAGTAGAAGAAGGAGAAAAGAATATGTAGAAGAAGAAAAAGCAGAAGTAGAAGGAGAAAAAAAGAAGAAAAGAGGGATAAGAAAAAGGAGAAGACGAAGAAGAAGATGAAGAAGAAGAAGAAGAAGAAGAAGAAGAAGAAGAAGAAGAAGAAAACGAAGAAGAAAAAGAAGAAGAAGAAGAAATAGAAGAATGCAAAGAAAGGAGAAGAATAAAAATTATTGTATACATTCTCCATAAAAGATCTGCTTTCCTACATGTCCTATGTACTTAGCAACGTTCAAATCAAGTTCTTCCACAGTGACTGTTTCTAATCGGTTGGGGGGGGGGGTCACATTTTTGACGTGATGCATTTTTATCTGCAAGTTCTCACTGGCTATATATTGTTTTACCCCATGTTTTTATCATCGTTTGTACCTCAAGTGACATACGTCGGTACAATTAACCGTTGGAAACGATTCATTTTCCTGATTTTGCTGTTGTAATAGTGCCAACAACAAACATGACTAACGACTAAAGCCTCTGTCTAAGCCTACGGTCACAAATGAAAGCGGCGACCGCACGATTTATAGCCTGCTCGGTCGCCGCTGGAATTTGGGCATCGCCCAGCGATTCTTGGAGCATGTCAAGCGTTCGGCAACAGGGTGGCGACCGGGTGGTGACTGCTTGGCAGCCTTTGATTCAGCGTCTTCGACTTTTGACCGAAATTGTTCGCTAGCGACCGCTGTATTATGCTAGGTTCATACTGCCGATCTGTTAACTCAATCAGGCCCGATCAGGCCAATATTGGGCCTGATCGGTCTCGCTCGGCAAGGTAATCGGGGTCCATCTACCTTGATCGAGGTGATCTACACCCGCGGGGCCCGGGGGGGAGGGTACTCAGATTTGGCTCCGACGCGGGTGTGCCGCTGAAGTCAAAAAATCGACCCTTTTTTTTTTAAAGGGTCATTTTGGGGGAAAATGGTACCTATTATTTAGGGTTTTTATTAAGAAAAGTGACATTTTTTAGCATTTTAGCGATGAAATAGGCGAAAATATCTAGTGCAAATCGTAAAATTTCAAAATCATGACTCATGTTTAAGGATTTTTTTCCAATAAACCGGACCCATGTTTAGGGATTTTGTTTTTGCGAAAAAGTCACCTATTAGAGCGGCACACTCCCGTTTACCTTAGAAGGCGAGTACCCCCCCCCCCCCCCCTCTGGGATCTACAACGCTCTGGCTCCCTATTTTTGGCGGTCAAAAATATTCGAGTAGGTAACCAGAACGAGGTCGATCAAGAATGAGCCTCGCCTGCCGAACCGGACCGAAAAGGCCAAAATTTGGCTTGATCGCGCCTCATCGAGTTGGCATGATCGGCAGTGTGAACCTAGCATTAGGTCGGTGCCCGGGCGGTGCCCACCCGGGAACCGGGCGTGTTTTTGGCGGCGAGTGAAATCGAGCAGGCGCCGCTAGAATTTAAACTGTGCACTTAAACTTCAGCGCCGATCGACCGATGCCATGATGCGTGTCCAGAATACATCTCAGAACTGCTCAAACCATACATCCCACCGAGGCATCTGCGGTCATCTTCCCAACACCTTCTCTTCCTCAATTCTGGAACAACTGAAACCTATGGTGACAGAGCATTTGCTTGTGGTGGTCCAAAGCTCTGGAACGTTCTTCCGACGTCACTACGCACTATGACTGATATTGACATTCTTAAGCAAGCACTTAAAACCTTCCTCTTTGATAAATATTTTCAATGATTGATTGTAAACACTGTATATTGTAAAGCACTTTGGGAGGACCAGCGGTCCTGAAAAGCGCTATAGAAGAATGTTTTATTATAATTATTAAAAATCAGCGGCATGCCGCTCGGTAACCCGGCAAAATTGGCTGAAAACTCGCCGCCCGGCCGCCGAGCAAGCCAATTTTTGTTTTTGTGACCACAGTTTAAGATAGTCTGCCAAGAAAACAAGGGTAGGCTGAAAAAGTCATAACCTGACTAAGAAGGAGTTATGCTACTGCAATTAAACTAGTAACAAATTAAACTCCACCTTTTCTGATCTATTTGCAATGTTTCTTTCTTGTTATTGTGTTAAAATGAATTTACATTGGCAGCTGAGGTATATGAAAATTTTCATTTTTGGGCGGATTTTTGATGACAAAGACTTCCCTTCCCATACATGGATCAATGTGTTCACTACTTGAAATGCTGAAAGATCCACCCACGTGTGGTTACCACTGTTGAAAATACAACCTCATAAAGATATTAGCTAATTATCTGGCAGAGATACAGGGAAGGCTGTTAAGAAGAGCCCGGAAAGAGTCCAGAAAGACGACCCCTGCCAAAAGGGTTATATAAACTTATTTCTAAAAGAAAAAGAAAAAAAGGTATCTGAAAAAAAAACGCAGTTAGTATCAGGAAAGGTAAAATTTAATACTTGGGTAGTTTCATTGCTGTAGCAGTCAGGCTATGAACTTTTCAGCCTACCCTCGTGGCAAAGTCTAAAACATGGCCCGTTTTGACCTCTGTAGTCAGAGGAAAAGCCAAGTCGGCTCCGAATCGTAGTGACGTGGAAGAAGAATGTCTAAGAATGTGGTACAAGACTGACAGCACACCAAAATCCAATTTAAAATATTCATATTATCTTTCAGAACCCTAATCAAATCAGGTTAATGCTTCTCGGATCGTCGCTGATCATGTAGAGTGCGGTGGCCCTAAACCAGCTGAAAACAACATAGAAAGTCCAATTAATAAACGTGCAACAAACGATCGCGTTCGTTTTTTAGACGGAATTGTTAGACGTCGGAGTGGGACAGTAGCTTATACGTGCGTATAATGCGAGCCAATTTGAATAACCCGCTTTTTCAAAATCGTTGTAAAAACGTAACCTATCATTAATTCCACATCCACGTTCAACTTCCCCTACCTCTCGGATTTTTTATTGGGGGTGTGGGGGTGGGGGTGTTAACTAGATGAAATACCGGCAAAAAAGTTCCAAGAAGCTGCTCTACTCTCCGGGTTACATTTGCCAAAGCCCCTGGCAAGACCTTCTGGGATAACCAACGTGTATTCGGCGCCAGTTTGTAACAATCCTCGCGGAATGTCGAACAATATGGCGTCTCCGGCGAAGAGAACACCATCATCCGGCGTGGTGCCCACAGGGTGCGAGAAGACGAGGGATCCGCTGGCGGCATTCAAGATATCGATGTGCGACGGTTGGTTCGGGCGCTGGATCTAGATTAAAAAAAAGGGAATACGAGAGAATGAAAAGAGTTATTGTTTCTGTTCGAGCAATAGTGAAATAATATTGACTTGTGATCAACTGAGCTCTAAGAATGGGATCCTGGGGTGAATATACCTTAAAGTGATATTCATAGAAATAAAATTCTCATACAAATTTAGTTTTACTTTATAATTTAATGAGTATCTAAAACATTTTATGCGTGCAGCTAATTCCCATGAAATTCTGTTCCATGCCTTCGGTTTTTATGAAATACAAATTGGGCGAATAAATTGACCCCTCTCCCATCCCGAACCGCTACAGGAAAGGCGCCTTTTTGGCTGCAAGTCACACATGCAGCGGCTCGAAGCTCACGGCGACGCGACTGCCGATAACCGGCATTAAGTTCATAGAGTGTGTGTCAGCTCAATTACTCTCAAAATCGACTTATGCTTGTTTTAATTGTTAATGTCTGACATACAAATTGTTCTCTCCGTGGTAAAACATTATCCCTGATGTCAATTATTTATGTCATTAATTTCGCACGGAAATGGGACACATCTCACGAAAAATTCGTGTTTACACTCACCCGTGTGCGCGCTGTACGGCATGCCTATTCATCGGCAAATAGTTAAAACAAACCCGACAAAACCCTGACTTAGAATTGCTGTTCGAGAAGCTAAACTAACGTTACTTATTGTAGAATCATGTTTCGAAGGCTAGAATCCTCTGACATAAAAGAATCTAAGTCAAACTAACGCCGTGTAAGTTAACATCTAACTGACTTTTGTTTTGGCTTTGTTGACAGCTCACCGCAGATCTACATACTAGTAAGTTTGTCAGCGCCGCAGGTAAATCGTAAAATCCAGCCAGCTATATATGATGCTGATAGAACGCCAGGCCCCGCCCGCGTCGCCAAGCCGCTGGTGGCCGAGGCTCATGCTGCAGCCCGAAGCAGCCTAACTCCAGCTGCTAAAAGAAGCCTTATTACCGCCCCAACTGCAATACTCGCGCATGAAGTCGTAAACCCCAGCAGAATCGCACGACTCATATTCCAGCTCGACTCGTTGGAATGATAGAAGTTCTACGGCACGACTCGATTTACTTACATGATATCGTAATGACTTAATTAAAACCAACACATTCTTCGCATGGTGGACAAGAGGTAAAGTCTCCGCTGATAAATGTCAAAAGTGCAAATCGCCGCGACTCGGAACACTGACCTAGCCAAGAATAGCGCAATAACAAATACAGCCGGTAGTAACACTTGGAGGTCGGTCCTTTCCCCGGGGGAGGGGGGCACGTCGACTTACATAAATCGATACCCTATGTGCCGCACCGAAATTGAAATCGGGGCTCTGGAACTCGAAAATCAATTTTTTTCCTGTGATTCTGAAATTGAGATGCTTTGAACGGTAATTGGCT
>JZLH01S0081931.1:16316-30122 GCA_001188425.1 Eucidaris tribuloides | reverse complement strand
GGAGATGGCACGAAAAATTTTGAAACAGTAATATTAGCTTTTAAGTGAGTAATAGCAAATGATTTTACTGTAGTTTGTTTTTCTTATATGTGTTTGAAACTAGAGTCTGTCATATCAGATCAAAACCTTTGTACAATCCCATATTCTAGTGCCAAGTTGACAAATACAAATTTAAACATGTTGGGGAGCACTTACGAGTCAAAGGCATCAGTTAGATAAGTATATCAAACACATACTGGGCAAAACAAATTCCAAGATTCTTCTTTTCTTCTTACCAAACAAAAGTTATAGTACAATTTTTGTGACTTCATGCATTTTCATAACAAGTCACACACATGACATATAAGTTTGACCTTATCTTTCTTTTTTCCCCACAAATAAGAAGTGAATGAAAACATAAATATGAAATGCTTTCATATGCCATGCAGACCATATCCCTCTGCTTATAAACAAGGGTAATATATGACACAATTTTTTGTAACTAACTCAAAGTAGCTATCACTTAAAATTTTATCCATTCATTCACCTGCTGCCCTGCCTACACTCCTATGCAATCCCCCCTTCCCCCCCCCCCCCAAAAAAAATCCCTTCTTAATGCACACTATGCATTCTGGTTTCTTTCAAAATCAACTAGACTTACCCCATTTGCATATCTTCCTTTGTGAAACTGGCCGCCTCATCACCCAATTCATGTAGATACATACAGTCCTAGAAGAGAACAATGCAAGAAGGCATGTCAAACAAAAAAAAATATCAACATAAGGACTTCATTAGACTATTCATCACGAAAACTCAACAGTCTTTTGAATATTAAGAAAAGTTAAAGGTGCTTATTCATAAAGGAGGAGGAGGGGGAGGGGAGAAGAACACTGTCACAACAATAAACAAGACATTGTCTTATGACACTTTTCACTACATTGTTGACTAACCTAAATGCTGTGAATATGTAAGAAATTCATATTTACAAGAACAAAATTCACACATGCTGGAACAAGTAAAATTCAGGTCTAAGAGTTATGTACATACAGTATTCCAATCAAATTTAAATTTTCTAACTGTGAAATACCGCAATTTGCTCAAATTATACAACAATATCTTAGCGACTTTTCCTAGAGATTCAACAATATTGCTCTCAAGACATTACAACTAAAAAGCATTCCTTCAACTTACTGGTTTTGGACACAGTGTATGCTTCAAGAAATGACTGCAGCAATATGCAAAAATGATACAACAATGTCTCTGTGACTTTCATCACAGAGTTACCAATATTGCTTGAAAATATTTCAGTCAAAAACAAGGTTGACGATTTAAATCAAATAAATTGATTTATGAATTTAAATCAACCCTTCCCAAAAAATAACAAAATCGCCAACCCTGGTCAAAAAACATTCATCTAACTTACTGGTTTTGGACATGGTGCATTCTTTAAGAAATGACTGCAGTATTTTGTTGTCCCTAACGACGCTTTTAACGTCCTCCCATCGACGTGAACATTATTGACAGCTTGTATGGCTCGTAGAGAATCTTCAGCCCGTTGATACGTTACATACGCACTTGCACTGGGTCCCTACAGACATGAAAAAACTGTAACAACATTAAAGTGTACTGAATGAAAAACGATTATCAGGGTTTTGTCATTTGTCATTATTGCTTTGTCATCAACTTTTGGACTGACAGGACTAGAAAAGCGCGCGTAATCATGTTACCCGTCTCAGGGCATCGCTGTCCCGGGTACGTTTTGCATATGGATAACTGACCTCACAACAACCGGGTTTTCACCCCTTTCCTTTGACGTGAAGTGCTGTGGGCTTCCTTACGTGGCTAAGTTTTCCTCTCAACCCAGGACCTCTGGCTTTACATCCTTTCCGAGGGACGGGGTAATGGGGATAAAGTGCCTCACCCGAGGACACAACCGCCATGGCCCAATGTGGATTTGAACCACAGACTTCTAGGTCAAGAAACCGAAGTCTTATCCACTGAACCATGACGCCTCCCGTAAAAGAGGTGCTACAGGGAGCATTCCACATTTCCTGAAATCCAGGTGCACAGGAACAGAGCATCAGTGGGAGGGAGGGAGGGAGGGAGGGAGGGAGGGTGTGGGAGGGGTGTGTCCCCTCTCCCACGGAGTGGAGCTTTTTGTTTTTGTGTAGAACCCAAGAGGGTATGTTCACATATTTGTAGTCATCATTCCTGTGTTTAATTGAGTATTGGATACTTGGCTCATACTGATTAATGAACACGTTTCTCTTCAAGTAAACAAATTTAAAACAAATCCTTCACAGTTCCTTCTAGGATGAATATTCACACGCTAGCCAGTGTATATGTGCACTCTCGTTATAAAGGAAACTGATTTAACAAAATTCATTATAAAGTTCAAGTAAAATCCCTGGTCCCATATCTTGGCTTTTCTTATTATTATATTGTTTTTGCAACCCTGATATAAAGAAACAATTTCATGGGTCCCACAGACTTCTTTATAACGAAAGTGCATTGTATTTGTTACAACTCAATTGGTTCTTGAGGTCTTTTTAAATTCTACCAATCATATCAATACCCCTGAAAGAGACAAATACATGGACAGACTTTTCCAGATGGCATCTTACCTGTGAGCCTGCATATGACGTGTTCTGGTTTATCACGACCTTGAGGATTTTCCCAAACTTTCCAAAGTATTCTTGCTTTTTAAGAATCTGAAAGAAACAGGCAAATACATACATTGAGACTAGAGAGTAATCATCTTTTGATCAAGAAAATGGACTGAAATTTGTAAAATCAGAGTTTTTATTTTATTTGGTACAAGTACAAATTCTTAAATTCAGGTTCAAATTGACTGATGGACTAACTCTAACCCAAGTCAGCTTTTCTGTGTGGAGTCAAAAAAAGATGCACACGAGGCACAGACACAGACAGAGTATTGATAAGCAAAATGTTTCCCCACTGAATCCATGTGTGGAGAAAATTATCCTCTTGAGGAAAGAGTGAAAATTACATGTACATATATTTTTGAAAGGGGGGGTATTTCTGGCAAAGTATCATCACGACAGAAGTGGAAAAAATGCAAATCAACAAATCATGATATACGTCTCAATACCTACATGACAGGGAAAAAAATACAATTTTCTTTTCGGGGGCTACTTTTCGCCGTTTCAGTGCTTTCCAGATATTCTTTTCTTTGACCCTATGGTAATTTTCGGGGGCTCTTTTACACATTTTGGGGGCTCTTTTGGCCATTTCGGGGGCTAAATCGCCCGCAGCCCCCGTGTATTTTTTTCCCTGCTACATGATTATGATTATATCTACATTTTCCTATCATCTCTCCTACATAAATTCCTGATATTCAGTCTAAAACAAGCTACAACTAGGAATTTGGTATGTCCATAGGACACAGATGCCCCCGCTTAACGCGATCAGTAAGCATTTCTTATTGAGTAATAATGTGGAAAGCAATCTGCATGAGCTGTGACCTTTGACCTTCGACCTGCGGACTCCGAATTCAAACTTGACCTGTATGTTAGTGCGTTCTACCTACACACCAAAAAAAATTTAAAATCCGTCAAATATTTTTTAAATTATTGTGCGGAAACCAAATTGCACGAGTTGTGACCTTTGACCTGCGGACTCCGAATTCAAACTCGACCTGTATTTTAGTATGATCTACCTACACACCAAAAATTTTTTTAATCTGTCAAATATTTTTAAAGTTATTGTGCGGAAACCAATTCGCATATATAATGAGCTGTGACCTTTGACCTTTGAACTGCGGACTCCGAATTCAAACTTGACCTGTATTTTAGTATGATCTACCTACACACCTAAAATTTTTAAAATCCGTCAAATATTTTATTAAGTTATCGTGCAGAAACCAATTAGGGGGACGGACGGACAGACAGGTGCAACGCTTAATGCCCCCTCAAGACTTTGTCGGCGGGGGCATAAAAACTATGTGATCTTGTGTCTGAAATCTATGAATTACAACGATATAAGAACAGTTACTTCAATTTCACCTAATTTTATACTGCTCCCACCAAAAAAAGAAAAAATGAGAAAACTAGAGCAATTGGACTGCTGTATAGTTGATTGTATGCTTCTGCCTTCATTTGTCACTCATCTACCCAGCCATTACTGGCCATAGCCACCAACTTCATAAACTTGATATTTTATACACAACATAACTTCTCTTTATTTGTCCATAAATTTGTTTGAGCTCCCAAAGGCTACTTTGGGGCCAAAATATTAAAGAGCCCATTACTAACCCTTGTCCCATGCCACAATACCCATGGACACCCCGTGGCTGTAATTATCCTAGAATATATTCAAATTTAGGCAAAGTTCAAACACAGGGATAGAGCAACGTCGATCTGGCGCTGCTCAGTGGCTGCCGGGCCCAGGGTCAATTGGGTAAAATGAATTTTCGGAGGATTTCTATTTCTGATTTCTATCTCAAACAATAAAATATGGATTATATATTATATATATTATATATTATATTATAAAGTATCTCAAGCCTTTTAGAGGAAGAGGCATAAAAAATAGAAAAAGAAAAAAAGAGAGACGTGACCAAATGTGGTCACTCCAGTCATCTTAAAACTCACCTCAGCATCTGCTAGTCTTTGTGACAGCCCAACCACAAACACAAGATTCTTCTGGACAACTCTGTGAGCAAAAAATATTTTAATCAGAATTATTTTACAATTAACCCTTTAGCCACTGAAGACTCTGTAGATAATGGTTTATGGCTCCCTGGAAGGTACAGCAATATTGCCCTCAACGGTGCACAAAAGACAGGCGTTCGATGTATTCCAGAACGCAAATTACGGACGGGCGGTTTCGGGCGGTTTAGGGAGTAATAAGACGGGCGGCTTTAGGCGTTTCAGTGACAACGGGTTACAAATGATACTAAAAGCACATTTTTACGGGACGGCGGTGTTCGGCGGTCTAGGAAGTAAGAGAGGGCGTTCGGGCGTTCAGGTGCTAAAGGTGTTTAACATGTATCTCCAGATATTACTTTTCGGCAAAGATTAAAAATAAAAAATAATAAAAATTCAAACAAATAATGACAAAAAAAAGTCTTGTAGTCATTAATTGTATTAACAGTCATGATGTTCATCGATCACATATTTCTTCTTACACAAATTTGGATAAGAAATAATCATTCGATTGGAAGATATTTAGGTCAAAATGCTGTGATATTGTATTGATATCAATGTCAAGGACAGACACAAATTGGTCATTTCTAATGGCCCTGTCACACCTTGAAAATTCAGCCAGCGTTTGGCAAATACACTGTCGTACGTTGAATAAGTCACAGCTAAGTTTTGCAGAAGTTACTTACCAGCACCATGGTATACGTTATAGCATGAAACAAAAACGTCAATAGTTAAGCATACGCCAAAATTTTATAGAAATTTTGATACATCGGCATAAATTGGCTAAATCATCCAGGTGTAACAGGGCCATAAAAATTGAGACTTCTTTTGTCACTTCTTTTTGCCAAAGTAAACATTAAAATATAGGGGTTAAAAGAAGGGGTTCTTAATCTGGATTTCATGTTATGCACGTTTCTCACCTGACACTGGCCAAATGTTTCCTGTTTTCTGTGATTTTCTGTTTCCGTTGAATATCTTTTTGCCTCTTTTCATTCTTTATCCGATGCAACCTGGATAAAATAAAAGTACAGGAAGGAAGAAAGACAGAGTTAAGTGGCATAAAGTCACAAATCCTTGATACACTTAAAACTAGATGTATATTATTATATTGTTATACTTTGATGCTATTTCTTTTGACAACTACAGTGTATAAATCCATGTAAACAACATTATTTTCCCCTATTTTGGACAATATAATCTGAAATCTGCAAAAAAATTCATTTAACAGATCAAATTATTGTTAGATACTTGCTATTCATCTCTGAGAAATAAGTCATTTCCTACTCAACTTTTGAAAGGTGTAGCACTTTTGAGAAATAAACATGAATTGAGTGTGGCTATGATATAAAATATGTGAAGTATTCAGGCATCATTTGACAACAAAACGGATTACCATACATAGGATGCAAAAAAAAAACAGAAACAATAACAACAACAACAAGAAGTTTATCAACAAATTTTGAGCATTGCTGAAATCTGGAGGAAGCGGTTCGATCTGCAAGATTGCAACGGACTGTATGTCCAATAAACCGACCACACGCTGATTCTTAACGCTTTGGTTGCTAGGCTGAAAGTCCAGGTGTGTCAACCTGAGATTGAATTGTTTTGTACTCATGTGTAGAACCTTTCAAAACTGTACAAATTTCTGTTAAATCCAAACGATATCAAGACAAGACATTGTAACTCATTTTGTTGGTTAATTGTGTCTTCATTTTACAAGGAAGTGAAGTTTAGTGAAGTTTATCCTTCAAATTAAAAGGTATGGAACTAATCAGCTTCTTGTCAATCCGATGTGCACCTAATAACCACGAGATTGCACGAGGGCAACCCGGTACACCGTTAGCACCCAAAGTGCTAAATACTGTCTTCTAACTTCATTTGGTGGGGAAAAAGGACTTACTGTTCCTCTGAGAGTGGTTTAAAGTCAGCTGGGCATTCTGGGTAGGCCTTCCTGCACGCTGGGCATAAACCATTCTCATCTGTCCTAATACGATGCCAACAGAAACGACAGATCTAGAAAAAAATACAATACTTGCATCATCAAAAAGATACACAGAGGAATTTTTTATATAACTATACTGTAAACATGTGAAGGGTACCGAGTAACGAATTGACCCCCCCCCCCACCACAAAACCACACACGATTTTAACTCAACATTTTTTTCAAAGAGAATTTATTTTGTTGTTGGATACGTGTAGCCCTACATGTATATTACCTCATACAGGAGAATCCAGCCACAATCCAGCTTTTCTAGACTATTTTAATCAAGTTATGATGATAATGGGATCTTCATAAATTAGCACAATTAGTCTAAAATAGAAAATAGAATACTTCTTGAAAATCTGATGAAATGATCATGTAGCTGTATCTAAATCTAGATGGTCTAAAAAAAGGATCAAATTGACTCCTCCCCCCCCCCCCCCGCCCCAATTTTAATTTCATGCACCTAAAAAGCCTAGCTGGATAAGAGCTAAACTAGTACATGTTGGTGGCCTAAATCTTTTTGATCAAATACTACCTTACAACCAGTCTTCTCCATGCACCTTTTAACAAGACTGCAACATTCGCCAGACATCACTTCTGACTTCTTGTGTGTGGCCTTTAGCCACATACTACTATGGTCTACAGGATTGTTTGTGGTCTGAACACACTTCACCACATTTCCAAAACACTGATCAGGCCACACACTTGTTATCATAACATGTGAGTTTGTGTGGTGATTGTGGTAGAGAGCAATGTGGTCAAGCTAAATTACATTATAGACAGGACAAGAGATAATAGAAATCCAATTTGCTGTTCCTTCCCCTCTTATTTAAAACAAGTTGACTGCAAGTTGTGCTGCCAAATTTTGGAAAATACAGCACATCATTACCTGGCAGGGTAATATCAGCTTTTCTTGGACTTTATCAAAACACTCAATTCACAAGAAAAATCAATTTCACTGACATGTCATCTCATCAGGTTAAAAAGTGCAGATTAAAGCAAGCTTGGTAATATAATAAAATCAAAAGTATTCTGTACAATGAAGTTGTGAATCATGACTGAGGTGGTAGTGGTGATTGGGAAAGTGATGGTGATGATTACATGTAGGTGATAGTGACAATAATGACATTATGGAGGAGGAGGAGGATAATGATGATGATTGCAATGATGATGATAATGAATATGATGATGATTAAAATGATAATGATTATGATTACAATGATAATGAAAATGATGATGATGTGGCAGTGGGCTTGAATTTAAAATAAAAATTATTGGCAATGGGCATGCTTATTGCATCAAGACTATGAAATTTATCCTGATGCAAAAGGTAACAAAAGACATGGAGATGGTGGTTGAGAATGACAGTGATGGTTTTGGTTTTGATGATGATGATGATGATGATGATGATGATGATGATGATTATTATTATTACATATTACTATTCCTAAATTATTATTATTGTCAATGTCGTCATCATTACAAGTATTATTCATTATTATTATTATTACAATTGATGATGACGTGAAGAAGATGATGATGATGATGATGATGACGATTGAGGAGGAGGATGACAATGTTGTTGTTGATGATGATACTAACATTTTTTTTATGTTTTGTTCTTTTGGTTGATGATGATGATGATGATGATGATGATGATGATGATGATGATGATGACGGTATTCATACAAACCTGATAACCACAAGTGCATGGAAAGAAGTTGACATCATCCATTTCTAATGGCTCCATACACAGTGGGCACTGGAAGAAAAAATAATTTGGCACTTGTCATGTTTGTGTTACAATTATAAAACACAAGTTATTAAATTTCCATCCCCATCCCAACCTCCTTATCAGGCCTAAAAAAAAAAATTGTATTGGCATAATAGGCCATTGAAAAATAAGGTAGGTACATAGGTTGGGACTTCTTAATTTTTTTATTGTTTTAGTTTTTTGTTCCTCACCCTTTGTTAAACTACAATAAAAAAAAAAAATCCAATTTCAGCCAAGACAAGTTCAGTAGATACAATTTACAAGGTCGGCAGAACTGAAATTGCCACAATTTTAACAAAACAGTTCACTGTTTGCACGAATTTTATGAGAACAAGCACAGTTTTCTTTGCTAAACTGTAAAATAATTTTCTTTTAAATTGCACAAATGGTACAGAGTGGGGGATATTTTTATGGCAGGTCTGGTACTCGGGTTACACCAATACAACTTTTTTTTGGGGGGGGGGGCAACAAAAGTTCAATACATTAACAGAAACAAAGGTATCTTGTAACTTTCTGAAGGGCACCCATTAGCACCCATGTTCAAGACTATCTAGGCTTCAGAAGGAACTGATATCTTAACACACATTTTCTTGGCATTCAGCCAGGCCTGGATGTAGACCGTTATAGACGATGACAGTGGATGAGTCACACGGCATCCTGGGGGGTGTGACACATCTCGGCGAGCTAAATATGATTTCATAATGTCTCCCCAGATCTATTTATAGCTTTGCCCCCCTTCCTTCAAGGAGAAACAGTCATCGGGGGAGAGAGTCAACGGAAGTCAAAACTGACATTCCTGGGAAAGATGTAGATAGGGGCCATACAGTAATTCAGGGAAAGCGTATGGTACTGTACAGTGCGGTTCTATGAATATTTGTATGGCATTTAGCCTACTTTGTCTGCTAACCGATTAGAGATGATTTGATTTCACAACACACAACAAGATCCCTTGTTCTTAATCTCCCACAGGTTAACAATTGCTCAAAGAATGATGGGCAGGATTAGACAAGACTCTAAATACATGTAACTTAATCCAGTTGCCAATTGCCAGAGGAAACAACCATATAAATTGGGTCACTTTGAGCTGTACTCCAATTTAGGCATCACACCCCCATTTTTCTAATGTACATACATGTAACACTCAGGCCTACTTGCTCTTTGTAGTATTCTTTTTAGTCTTGTCTTATCAAACTGTAGAAGGCAGTGATGTGTGACTCGAGTCCGGTCTTGGACTCGAGACCGGACTCGAGTCCGTTTTTGCTGGACTCGGTCTCGGACTCAAAGGTTCATGACTCGGTCTCGGACTCGGACTCAGAGCCTGTGACTCGATGACTCGGCGTCGAGTCCGGCTCGAGACCGGGGCATATTGGCGCTATCCAAACAGATATCTCAGGTTCCATTCGCTAAAATTTCATCAAAATTTCACGCAATATTTTCAAATATAAAATCACTCAAATAAATTTCAGCCAAATGGGTCACACAGTATGCTATCCACGCTGACTGTCTTCGTGTATTTCTATTTTGCAATGCGTATTACACCGTATGGTGTTGTGACATACACACCTTTTAATTGCTTGCCGCAATCAATTAATACAAACTTGTATCTTCTGACAAATCTAAAGAATGATTGAAGCAAAATGTGCAAATTTGTCAACTGCCACTATTATTGAAGCATTCGACTGAATACCTAACTCAGCAGGCACAATTGAAGGGATGATAGTACCTTCAACTTTTAAATTATCAAGTACTTGTCTGATCTCCAAATTTTATGTAATTTCTTCTTGAAGCATCATTCTTGGGCTAGAGTCAAATGTTAACTCAAGTTACAGACAGTATGTGTGCTGGATTACATTACACTTTGGAATGTCTTAGGCTAGTTCACCATCTAAGGCAAAACTGTCTTTCTCATATTAACATTCCAACCACATTGAAAAGTTTGTAGGGCAGGGATGCTACATAACTTTTTTTGGCCACTTGCCCTCGGCGCAAGTGAATTTTCAACCAGCTTCAAAAATGCTTGCCCGAATGAAATGTTTTGCTTGCCCAGAAAAAAACAAATTTATCTGATGCGTGATAATATGTATAGATAAGTAACATCACATGTATACCATTCACAAACTTTTACACATAATGATTTTTCGTCATATTTATGAAAATCAATGAAATCATTTTGTTTCAATTTTTGTTCATCATCCATAATATCACAGATATTGAACGATTATAATAATGTGTTTCCAGCCAGCGTCAGTGGCGATTTCATGTTGTGGCGATGGGGGGGGGGGGGGGGGCAGAGACAGACAGCATTAATGACACATTTTGTGAACATTCTATTGATTTACCGTAGTGCTGTCAATAAAAAACAATGTTTGTTGCATGAGAATCGTGATTTTCAACACGTACATGTACACTAGAAACGTGGTTATCGATTTCATATCAAATTTGTTTAAGTGTTTAATGGAGTGTCTAGAGTTTAATGAAAGTGTCTAAAAATAACCACCGTAACCCACTGAACATTTCTGGTATCATATACATGAAATCAAACATAATTTCAGGCTATATATGTTTCAGATAAAAAATGTTCAAGTGTTTATACCAGAAACAGTTAAGTATATTTTCAGTGTCTATAAAATTTAAAAATTCAACAATGCCAACAAATTTTAGCAAAAATTCAAGCCTTCAAAAATCTAAAGGATAACCCCCTCCCTTGAGGGGGGGTCATGTAACCCACACCGGATCACCGCCTATACAACCAACGAGTTAATTTTGGACATTAAAAACTTCATGTAGTCTTAATAATAGTCTCATCACGGAAATGCACTATTGATTCCCAAACCCGGTACTGAAAAAAAATGTGAAAAATTTAGATCAGTGTAAACTAAAGTATTTAGTGTCTATTCTCCTCTCCGCTTCACGCCCCAACTTGCTTAGAATATTACACTTATCTTATCACAAAATCTTTGAAATGATTACCTAATCAGCAATTTATTAGATACGAGTAACACTACTTGGGAAATATTTAGTAACAAAGTTCTTACACAATAAAACCACACCCCAGCCAGGGAAAAAACCCTTTGGACACCACGCCTCCCCATCTTCCAACCCCACAGTTCAGGATGATTCTGTGACTGAATGGGCTCATGTAGCCTATTTCCCGACTGGCTAAATTTGCCACTTTTGACCAAGTACCCTCTTAAAATACTACTTATATAAATACAACAAATATTATTTCTGAATCTCCTTGACACTTTTCATGGTCCATATTTCTTCATTTTCAAGTGCAGAAAATTACCGCCAAGTATCGCAAGTTAAGAACCTCTGAAAATAACAAACGCATACACCATTTAACACATGTGGGACTGGAAGCTCTTAGTCGGCTAACACTCCGAGTTTTTGGAGTGGCCTGTGATCATATTTTCTGGTGATTCTGAAACAGTTTTTGCTTACCTTTGTGCTACTCTCAGATCATCTTTGTCCACATGAATACTTTCTGTAATTTCTTCCTCCTTGCCACAATTTTCCATGCGATGGCTATTTTTTTCTTGGACAAGTTATCAGGCCAGCGGCAGACCATGTCCTGATCTTGCAGCTACCTTACTAGTACTGAACTATCGCGACTTCCCTTTTCCTTGCGCCCGACATTTTGCGTCATTTGCAGGACGCATTTTGGCAAAATAATTGCCTGATCGATTTTGCCAACGCGTTCCTGCCGTAAACAACAGCTATTATTTCATTTTTGTTTCAATACAGTTTTGGATTTACATTAGGTTGGCTTTGCGAAATTATACTTGCCCGTCGGTGCAAGCATTTTAGTTGACACCAAAATGCTTGCCGCGACTGGTGAGTTTACTTGCCCTCGGCGCATCGGCAAGCGGTTATGTCGCACCCTGTTTTGCTAGGATGCTTATTGCTAATAGAAAGCAGGAGGGTTGTTGACAAACAAGTGAAAATGTACTAAGTGATTAATGCTGCATTTAGGCACAGATACCGCGTTTCATAATAAACTACATGCATTTTAAAACTAAAGTAACATACTATGTCTTGGTAATTATTTTGTGGGTTGTTATCTTTTTCTTTTGAGAAATTAATGATTTGTTGATTCATTGGACTGATTCTTTAGTACATGTTAGGTCCGCTACAGATATTTTGAATGAGATATTGTTTCTAACTTAATTAATATTATACATGTGCCGGACTCGGACTCGACCGGACTAGACAATGCCCGGACTCGTTCTGGGACTCGGAGGTTCTGACTCGGACTTCGCGACTTGGACTCGGAAAAGCCGGACTCGACTTGGTCCGAGCCGACTACTACTGGACTGCAGGACATAATCACTGGTAGAAGGCATACATGGCAAGTGCTATTTTCTTCTTCCTGTTTTTTGTTTTTGTTTTTTGTTTTTGTTTTGTTTTTGTTTTGTTTTTGTTTCTGGGGGGGCGGGTTGTGGTAAATGTAGCTTTATATTCACGAGTTATAATGTTAGGTGTCTCCAAACATTTGTGCAAATTACAAACTAAAGCCCAAGTAGGCCTACACATTTTTATCAATCTTTAGCCACATTCAGACAGAAAAAGGTGTAGCTGCGGCGGCTCTGAACGGTCGTGAAACCCTCCGATGACCCCCTTCAGATAGCACAGAATTGGGGTAGCAGCTACGCCTTTTCGCCGTCTTAAACCATTCACACAGCAACCAAAAAGGTGGAGTCACTGCTCACCTTGCGGGACATGAACAGGAAGTGCATATTTGTACGCGCGATTGTCTTTTGTTTTTCGGCGCGGATGTTGGTGAACTTTGCATGCATCACTGCGCAATGAGTAGCAGCGCCGGCTCAACTCATTCAGACAGGAGGTGAAGCGTAGCAGCTACTCCTTTTCGCCGGGCTCAGAGCGGGCGTGCTTAATACCCCTTTTCGCCGGCGTAAACCATTCAGACAGAAAGTGGAGGGGTAGCAGAGCCGGCTCAGCACCGGCGAATTTGGGCTGTCTGAAGGGGGTTTATCATGAGGTATTCTAGTTGTCAACCCCAGACATCAGAAGAAAAATATCAAACCTACTAAAAATGTTTTATTTTTAGATTATTAGACAGCAAATATCACCAAGGAAAGAATTTGCACGGGGTCACAGGGCAATTTCACTCTTGAAATGGCAAAGAGCCCCTGTAAATTGCCTTAGGGTTTAACCCTAAAAAGGCTGGGGGGGGGGCGGAATCCGACTTTATTCTCTCGAATGTCGCGCATCTTTTGAGACCAAATTTGGGACGTCCGGGTACGCGGTTCCCAAGTTACGTAACATTTTGTACTTGCATCTCACCCCAAAAATCGCTCAAAAACGTGATTTTGTGTACATTTTCAATACAAATTGTGTTTTCAGCCAAAATTCATAAATGTATGATTATTTTTACTTGT
>JZLH01S0081926.1:25112-35463 GCA_001188425.1 Eucidaris tribuloides | reverse complement strand
CCCAATCTTTAAAGCGAAAGTAAAGTTTTGGTAAATGGTAAAAAATGAAATTCTTCACAATTATATTTTTTTAGATACATGTACACCTATATGATCTATCAGTGCCCTGAAATTGCTTGCTCTGAAACCCTCCCATTTTTAAGAAATTACTCAAAATGTAAAAGGTCGGGGGGGGGGGGGGAGACCCCCGAGATTTCCTATAGGTAATGTACATACAGCTAGATGCTCTCCTTTAATTTAAACTTCGTAATTTGTCACTATAAACAATTTTCAGTAGGTTTGATGTTGTTTTCTAATGTCTGGGGTGACAATAGAATACTTTGTGAAAGATTGACAAACATTTTGTGATCAACCAAAACTAAACTTGGGCTTTAGTGAAGGTGGGATATAAAAAGAAATAAAAGAAAATAAAGGTAAAATTTGCTCCTTTGAGATACTAATACGTGATTTCTAGTGCTGTTATAGTCAAGTCTTTATCAGCCATTCCACGAAAATGTCACGCGAGTCACGAATGTTTCATGTCACACAAGTCGTAAACAAGGGTATAGATTAAAACCGAGAAAATATTGGAGCCGAATCCAATACTTGATCAAGAAAATCAATCATCTATACCCTGACATGTGACTTGTAAGACACAGCATGTGTGACTCGCGTGACACAAGTATGGAATGGCTGTTATACTTAGGAAACATTTTCAGAAGGCCACGTTTTTATTCTTTGCTTTATTCTGCATGTGAATCAAAATTATTGTTCACAATTTGGTCCTTAAAAGTGCAGTGACATTCATATACGTCACAATGACTCAGAGAAAATGTAATACTATATCCATGTTTATTGACATGGTCTATGTGCAGGTACACAAGCATACACACATACACACACACACTCACACACACACACACACACACACACACACACACACACACACACACACACACACACACACACACAACACACACACACACACACACACACACACACCATCAAACATATGCATGTATGCGAGAGCACACACACACACAAACATAACCTAAAACCCCCCAAATCTCTGTATTAAAAACTAATGATGCTGATTTGTATGACAGAATATCATCCTTGTGAACTAAAGGTGTCATATTTATATGTGGACTGTAGGGGCAAGGCCATTTATCGTGATATTCCATAGTCCCATCAGTGGTATTTTATAAATCCCTAATGATGATTATTTAAATATTACTAAACTCATAAATATGGTCTGTTTTCGTAATTCCATGTGCGCGTATGTAAGAAAATTAATTGATTATGACAGTTATTTATAATGTTGTGACCAAGTACGTTTCAGCAGTGAACAACTACCGGGGACTTTCACTGTGTGCAAAAATAGATAACGTGGCTGGAATAAGGCTGAGTCGGATCAGAACGGAATCCGGATTCCGACCGGCGCTATCGGATTCCGGAACAAATTTTTCCGAACCGGTATTCCGATAAAAAACAAGGTTACACAGATAAAATAAAATGTTGACCAAAAAAATTAACATAATATCCATTTGGGTAACAAATATATATCTTAACATCATGCCAAGAAAGTCATGGTTAGCACAATCACTTACGCTACATCATTCCTAGATGTCACTGAAGTTACACTGTTTTGCTCACCTGAAAATATTGGTTCTATAACCTGCTTGTCATGATATTTTCGTGAAATATTTTTTCTGCAAATTATCTCCCAAAATAAAGTCAAAATTATCAGGTTTTCCAACCAAAATTGACAAAGCCAGATATAAAAATACGTTGATGAAACCGAAACATCGGCTAATAATTTGACTCACGCAGCGCGAGCATAGAGGACAGTCAGCCGTAGATGGCGCTATTGACTGGCTCCAGACCTAGCTAGTCCATTGTGCATACAGTATTATCTATAGGCGGGACTACAGGCTCTTTTCTGTTCGCGATGTGTGAGTCAATCAGTGGCCAATGTTTCGTCATCTTATTTTTCTATCTGGCTTTGTTAATTTTGGTTGGAAAACCTGATAATTTTGACTTTATTTGGGGAGATAATGTGCAGAAAAAAATATAAACAAATATGACGAGGAGATTATAGACCCAATATATTCAGGTAAGCAAAACACGGAAGCAAAACAGTGTTCAGTGACAACTGGCTAACTTCAGCTTGTGCATGACGTCAGCTGGTCGTCATGTACGTCGGCAACCGAAATGGCGATCAATTCTTAAAATATATTTCATCCCTGGCCGATGTTTTGACATCTGGCTTTGTCAATTTTAGTTTGGAAAACCTGATATAATTTCCACTTTATTTTGGGAGGTATGTGCAGAGAAAGATATTTCACGGGGAATTTCATGATGAGCAGATTATAGACCCGATATTTTCAGGTAAGCAAAAAAAGTGTTCATAGACATGTATGATCTTTCGTAACTGATTGTGCTGTGACCGACATGGCAATCGATTCTTAAAATTTGTTACAGTTGAATCGATAGGGCTTACATTATAAAGTTTCCATGATCGTTTTGTGTAGATATCTAAATATAGATCTGGCAAAATATGTTCGTCAATGCAATGCATAATTGTATCTTGAGCCAGTAAATAAATCACATCGACTCGCAAGGTGATATCAGTTCTTAAGAGTTTTGACAAGATCTTATCTTTGCTAGTTTGCGTATTGGGGCCTACATGTATACTCTCGGGAATTTTCTTCAATAATTATTGTAGTGATGGGCACTAACAAAGTAACCATGATTTTTTTATTTAGTGTTAAAATATATCGATTTCTGTTTCTTGAAAGAGTTAATTTTGCAATATTGTTTCTTTATTTTGGGGGTTGGGGGTCACAAATTAATACTTTTTGGATGTGCTTTCGATCCTATTCGCCGGCCGAATTGATATTTTATCGGGACACCGGATTCCGACCGGCACAATGCCGTCAGAATCCGGAAAAATATATTTCCATGATGACTCAGGCTTAGGCTGGAATGTCACTCGCTCATATCCTCATTTGCAAACTTGGGAGTGCTTGACAACCTATGCAGTCACAATGCCTTTGTGAAACTGCAGATGTTTGAAAGCTGAATAGGAGGCATTTTGTGAGGCATCTAAGCGCAGCTTATACATATAAATAATGTGAATGGCTTTTGTTAGGTTCATTCAAAAGAATACTTTCTCCAGTGCATTCCAATGTGCATTAATTAGAGTCACGGGCATTCATAAATATTAATAACATAGCTGTAAAGTCCAATCTAGCGAGTAATGTTCGTGTCTGTGAAATCACTATTGACGGTGATTCCTTCTTGTACGAATGGGACTGAGGAATTTGCCTCACTAATTAGTGGATTATCTCATCAATGCGTATAGAAAAATTGGAGAACAAAGGCTTTTTCTCATCCGTTTGTGATGTTTTTTTTCAGTACCAGTCTGGAGACTACGGAACTTTTTTTCTAGAGCGTTATTTGGTCAATGCCCTACAGTCCAATGTCGGCAAATCACTACATCACATGCAAGGAATTATATACAGGCAAACCCCGTTATAACGAGCACGGGTATAGCGAGGACCCGCTTAATACTTAATTCTTGGGTCCCAATTTTTCTTCCATAGACCTCCGTGTATTATGCTTCTCATATAACGAGATAGGCTATAGCAAAATTGCCGGCTTAGCGAGTAAATTCCCAGCCTTAAGATTGGGTTTATTCATTTGCAACTGTAAAAAACATTATTATGAATCAAATCAGCTGAAATCATATCAATGTGAAGATTATTATAAATCAACACTTTCTAGAGACTGGGGTAAAATTATTGGTTTTGTCGTTAAAACTGGTACGGTTAAACGTTCATCCTTTGTTTGCCATTTGCTCAGGAGCATAATTTTAAAAATCCGCGACGTCAAACGTGCACGTTGCCGTTCCAAAATGGTCGATCAGCCGTTAGCAAAGGTCGCGCGGGATACCGTTGACCAATCTAGGCGCGTCCGCTGTTTTTGCTACGGGGCACAGTAACCGCAAGTTGCAATTTTTGAGCAAATTGAAACTACAGAAAGAACACTCTCGGTAACATGTCGTTATTAGTTTTCCTATAAAACAACATCATGAGTATGGATGTCAGACTTTCAACACCCAAGCTTTGTAGTAAACTAAACTACGTTTGTATTGATAATGAATGGGAAGTAAGGACTTTGCAAAATCCTAACCCAATCTTTAAAAGAAAGAAAAACAAAGGAAATTGACCCTGTTATAGCGAGCATCCACCTCAGTTTACGTCATCTAGTGAGCGCAACCAATGTTTCGCGCTGTAAAATGAACTCCTTTGTAAGAAGTTCATCAACAAGTCTGGTGTACTACACCACCGCGCATTAAGCGTTGAACACACTTCCTATCACAGCGCGAGGACCCGTGTCAGCTAGTCACTAGTCACTAAACTACATATGTAATACATGTGGTGCCAGCTAGCACATGTAACTGGGTGACATATCCTTCCCGCCCGTTGCACCATTTTCGGTGACGGAGAAGTTGAAATTATCATTCACTACCTTTTCAGCTCTGCTGTTTCAATTCAGTGACTTATTTAGTTAGTAAATATATTTGCAAAACTAGAGAAAACATTGCAGTAGTGGTAGAAATCTTGTTTCATTAATATGTAGTCCCGTATGCATAAATTTGTGTGTGTTTTCATCATGTACTTTTATAGCGAGCAATCGCCTATGGCGAGGAAAAATCCTCGTTTTAACGGGGTTTGCCTGTAACAATGTTTCCCATGTTAAACAAATCTGAGCTACATGTATATGATACTCCATCCTGCTAGTGTCTCAGATAAGGTCTAAAACGGAAGCCCTGAAAAACATTCAGTTAACAATGATTAATTACCTTTAAAAATTGAAAATCACTTTCCTGTTTTCTCCCCAGAGACTATTGTGTTATAGTAAATAGTGTATTTATAACACAGTATGTGATTGGCTGCATTGGTATCACGTGTCATTCACTGTTTAAGTTATAGTGCACGACTGTGCACTATAATTATTTGTGCTTTGGCAACGAAAATGTAATCCCAGATTAAATTGGAGTTGAGGCATTCTTTTCACATTTTTACCTTTGATGTCGTTTTTCAAGGCATGGGGTAGTTTTTCTGATGAAGAGTAGGCACTAACTTTAGAGATATGTTGACGACCAATGGTTGCATTATATAATTGATCTACCGTTAATATAAAAAGTGAAACTGATGTAATTTCAGGAAATTAATAAGAAATGGAGAAAATTTTTCGCTGTTGACATTTGCGTGATGTGCGCGCAAAATTCAGAGCGTATTCCCGCGCGCACTGCACTTAGCGCGTAATACGCGATGATACGCTGGCGCATTCCGGGGTCATTGACTGCACTCCGCGCGCGCTGCACTTCTCCAAGATGTGTATAGGGTTTAGTTTGCTGTGTTTTTTTTTTCATTTTGCACTAATTATTAATGTTATAAATATACTTTATTTACTATATTAAATGGTGTATGTTATGTCGTGCACTATTCTAGACTATATGAACTCCAAATGCATAATTATCCCTCGTGCAACTCTATTTCAACTCGGCCTTCGGCCTCGTTTAAATAAAACTGCACTCGGGCTAATTATGCATTTGTCGTGCACATAATCTAGTATAGTGCACTCCATATCATACACTATTTATATAATAGAATTTGTGTCCCTCGGACATTACATGTAATTCTTGTTCTGATATTAATCTTTGTATATATTTCCCTAGTGACAATAGAACTGTCTAAAGTTTTGTGTTCTAGGGTTTTAATTCGTCCATTCAATCACTATCGTATGGGTCAATATAAAAATTTGACAATTTCTTTGAAATGGATTTTGCACAATGTTAAACAGTCATGTGTCTTTGATTTGGAGAAAAACTACGTGAAGTGATGAAGAGGCATGTCTGTGTTTGGTTGACCTGAAATTTCTCGGAAAATACTCTCCATTCCCGGAATGCGATGACACAAATGAGAAGCTGTGATAATCGTCAAGTTGAGAGTGAGGTGACGAATGATGTTTACGAGTGATCAGAGCGTTGACGCTGTTCGATGCAGATTTGCATTGTGGGTAAATTGTGAGTTGATGACACTATCGGCATCCTAACAAGTGGATTGTGTTTTGTATTGTGTATTTCTTGAAGATTGCTTGTGAGGTCTATGCACCTATATTGTTCTTATATTCATTTCAGATATGTTTGAAATGTTTTTCAAGGGTCCTGAGAAAATGATTGTTTGTAGCCATGGGGAGGGGTGGGGGTGGGGGTCTAGTGCATCCCCCTATCTTCCCCCTCTCCTTATCTCCTCTGTCCCTCTCATCCTTCCTCACCTCATTTTCCACCCCACCCCCATTTCATCCTTCTGATCTTTTCCCTCCCCCACATCTTCCCCCTCTATTTCCTGCCTCTCCTTTTCCCACTCCACACTCCCCTTCCCTTAACTTCCATTTTCACCCTTCATGCCCCTTCCCCTTTTCTCTTCTCTCCCCTCAGCTCCTCGCTCTCCATGTTTCCCCCCTCCCCACATCCTCCCTTCTCCTCTTATGTTTCCCTCCTCACATCTTCCCCCTC
Source organism: Eucidaris tribuloides (assembly GCA_001188425.1). Taxonomy (NCBI): domain Eukaryota; kingdom Metazoa; phylum Echinodermata; class Echinoidea; order Cidaroida; family Cidaridae; genus Eucidaris; species Eucidaris tribuloides. The sequence goes on along the minus strand of JZLH01S0081926.1, from coordinate 28,895 downwards.
CCCGTATATTCCCTCTCATTTCCCTGTCTCTTCTTTCCCACTCCTTACCACCTTTCCCCCAACTCTCCATTTTCACCCATCCTGTCCCTTCCCCTCCCTCCCCTCAGCTCCTCCTTCTCCATATTTCCTACTTCCCATGTCCTCCCTTCTCCATTTCCACCTTTCCCACATCCTCCCTCTACCATTTCCTCCCTTCCCACATTGACTCTTCCCCATTTCACCTCCCCATGGACCCTCTGTCCCCTAAATCCCCCTCCCCATATGTCTACCATCCCCTTACCTCCCCCTCCCATTGTCTCCTCTTTCCCCTTCATCATTCCTCACCTCATTTTCCACCCTCATTATTTTCATCCCACCTTTGATCTTTTCCCTCCCCACATATTCCCCCTCATTCATTTCCCTGTCTCTTCTTTTCCCATTCCTTAACTCTCCATTTTCACCCCTCATGTCCCTTCCCCTGATCTCCTCCCTCCCCTCACCCCCTCCCTCACCTCAGCTCCTCCCTCTCCATGTTTTTCCTTTCCACGTCCTCCCTTCCTCATGTCTTCTTCTTGTGAACCCACTCTCCCTTTATGATGCACCACGCGCTACCCCGAGGTACTGTTGTACCCCAGTATACTGCGTTGTGCAGCGCCCTCTTCTGTCCAAACATGTATTTTCTTCAGTTATGATCACTGAAATCAGTGGTTATGATGCAGAACCTGCGCAAGTGCACAACAAAAAGGCATAAACTTACGAAAAATGGGTAAAAATGAAGCTAAATTTGTTATTTGTCATCAAATCCCCTCCCCATTTCTCTGCCATCCCTTCATCTCCTCCCTCCCCATGTCCTCCCCCATTTCCTCCCTCCCCATGAATCCTCTCCCCTCAATTCCCACTCCTCATCTCCCTACCATCCCTTCATCTCCCCCTCCCCATGTCCTCCACCATTTCCTCCCTTCCCCATGAACCCCTGTCCCCTAAATCCCCCTCCTCATCTCCCTACTATCCATTTATCTCCTCCCTCCCCATGTCCTCCCCATGTCCTCCCCATGTCCTCCCTCTTCTGAACCCTCTCTCCCTTATAACCCCCTCCCCTACCATCCTCTCATCTCCTCCCTCCCCCTGTCCTCCCTCATTTTCCTCTTGTGAACCTTTTCCTTAGTATCCCCTCCCATGCTCCTACTGTTCTTCAGCTCCTCCCTCTGTTCCTCCGTATTTCCTCCCTCCATTGACCATCTACCCTCAATTCCTTCCCATCTTCCTACCATCCCTCATATCCTATTGCCCCAGGTCTTCCCCATTACCTTCCTCCCCACGAACTCTCCTTCCCCTCAATTCCCCCTTCCCATCCGTACCATCTATCTACCATCCCTTTATTTCCTTCCTCCCCATGCCCTTCCCCTTTTCCTCCCTCCCCATGAACCCTCTCCCCTCAATTCCACTCCCCATCTCTCCACCACCCCTTCATCTCCCCCTCCCCTATTCTCTGTCCATCTGATCCCAATTGAATGATGTTTCTCTCTTCCTACCTGTGAATGCCTCTTGCCAGATCACTCATCGATAAAATCCTCCACGCTTGAAAATCCCCACAAACATAATTAGTATTGATTTAAATGAGTGCATGCACGTAGGTTATCAGACTAGTGTAACGCTTTCAGTTCTATTTTTCAGGGACCATTCATAAACCTGTACTTGCATGTACATGGAGTCTATGTTTGGAGTGTATTTTTCCCCAAGATGCTTATCATTGATAAGAAGACTACTGCATATACATAGTGTGTACAGATAAAAGTATTATTCTTCATCATGTACCTTCACATGATTTAACACCTTGCTAGATTATTTTCGAACAAAACAAAATATATACTGTTCATTTTGATGACTATAATTATAGACACAATTTCATAGTTCGAAAGATAATTCTACACTCGACACTAGCACTTGCCCATTTGCCCGGGGCAAAAAAAATCCATTTTGGGCAAGTAAAAGTTCAAAATGTTTTAATTTACTTGCCCGATCAGGCAAGTAAACTTTTAATCATCAAATCAGTAAAACATGGAAAAATATCTTCTAGGTGCACAAAATCTGTATGAAATTTTGTGTTCAGAAAATAATGAATGTATACTACATTTCCTTTTTTTTTTATTCATTATTGGCCTTCTTTAGTTTATAACTCTGTAATCTACAAAACCACACCTTTTGCAACCCCAGAATTATGATAAACTTCCTATGTGAAAATAGCACTAGTGGTTCAAATAAATGAGAACAGATTTTTAATGTTTTGATTATTATTTATTTTCAGTATATTTATTTTCTGTGTAATTTCCAGGCTGAAGATGAAGTGTGTTCACTTTGAAACATGTTCTGTTCATTAAAATGTTGTGTGTTCTTCGTTATAATTTTCAGTCAAGTAAATTTTTCATTCAGGTAAAAATCTGATATTAATAATTTCACTTGCCCAAAAGGCAAATAGAAAAAAAAAAGTTAGTGTGAAGCCCTGTTCTACACACAAACAAACAGGGCCAGGCACTATTGCTTCAATTACATGTATCTTTTTTTTCACCTTTACCACGCATAAACAAAAAAAATTATCACAATATCATTATCAGTGAGATTGTACGATTGTGACAAAATTTGACCATGTCAGGCAATATTATGGAAATATTAAGTATTTTAAGTGATTGACAGCATACCGAGATTTAATCTGTGAAAAAAAATCAATTAGTCATATGGTGTCTGAGGACTGAACGACATTGTCTTATACTGTAGGTCAATTCATTAAAAAAAACCTTGTTATCATGTATGCACAGTGTCTGTCATTCATTCATCAAGGACGTCTATTTCCAATCACCATTAGAGTGCTTCTAAATATATTCAGTATGAAACATGTTTGGTTTTAATTTCATGTATAGATTACACTTAACTCAATGCTCGGTCGGCCATGTATTACAAACGGTTTAGAGGGACAGTTAGTGTAGTAGTTCCCATGGTAACAAATAGCAGGTTTCGATGAATATGGGATATGGAGGAGTGATAAAAAATATATATGCTTTTGATATTCTATCCTCAGGTCCAGCCAGATCTACATGCATAATTGAAACAGATTTTTGCAAACGTTTGACTCAAAGGTTGAATAGTTTAATTTTAAATGCAAATATGAAACAGCACCATCATATTTTGTAATACAGGCTTGTGATCAACCAACCAGACAGACACCTGATATATATGTGTACATGTAACTACATGTAATTATTTGAATGCAGACAGACAGACACACACGTACACACACACACACACACACACACATACACACATGTACATACTTGTATAGGCGTATGTACGAGGACCTTGAAAATACAAATATCTTCTGAGGACACCATGTTTGAAGAATATTCCGAGGACGAGCGCTTGAAATTTAACCACACGACAGAGGACAAATTCCAGCCAGAGGATGTGTGCCTACCATCCAAACACATGCAAACACTAATAAACATGTTTTACTATACATTCGTGGACATCCCCCAAAACCTGTGAGAATGTTGTAACAGATACACACACACACACACACACACACACACACACTTGTAATTGCTCCCAAATGGGGTCGGTAGAAACACACACTCTATAATACCACATGCAATTGGGGAAACACACTCCAGTGTATAACATGCAATTGGGGACATTTGTGTATGTGTATGACAATTCACCAGTAACGGGGGATGTTAGGTGTGCACACAAATTTGGGGCCATTTTCTAAGGTGCTTTAGCGCCATCTACGTTCGATTTGCAGCCATTTGAGGG
>JZLH01S0081926.1:0-19431 GCA_001188425.1 Eucidaris tribuloides | reverse complement strand
GTTATGTTACACATTGAACCCTATGAGGAAACTTGAGGGCTGTTTTGTGATTTCAGTGGGCTATTTTGTTAATTTTAGGGGGGAAATCGCCCTCAGCCCCAGTGTATTTCCTACGCTGTTTTGTGGGGTAGTATACATTACACCCCACAAACAAACAAACTGGTCCACTCTTTTTGATTCCAGGATTACGAAAAAATATTCTTTTTATGCCCCCGCCGATGAAGTCTTGAGGGGGCATTAAGCGTTTCCCCTGTCCGTCCGTCCGTCCGTCCTTCCGTCTGTCCCCCTTATTGGTTTCCGCGCGATAACTTGAAAAATATTTGACGGATTTTAAAAATTTTTGGCATGTAGGTAGATCATACTAAAATACAGGTCAAGTTCGAATTCGGATTCCGCAGGTCAAAGGTCAAAGGTCACAGCTCATTATATATGCGAATTGGTTTCCGCACAATAACTTGAAAAATATTTGACGGATTTGAAAAATTTTTGGTGTGTATATAGATCATACTAGAAGACAGGTCGAGTTCGAATTCGGAGTCTGCAGGTCAAAGGTCAAAGGTCACAGCTCATATATGCGAATTGGTTTCCGCACAATAACTTGAAAAATATTTGACGGATTTGAAAAATTTTTGATGTGTAGATAGATCATACTAAAATACAGGTCAAGTTCAAATTCGGAGTCCGCAGGTCAAAGGTCAAAGGTCACAGCTCATTATGTATGCGAATTGGTTTCTGCACAATAACTTTAAAAATATTTGATGGATTTTAAAAATTTTTGGTGTGTATATAGATCATACTAAAAGACAGGTCGAGTTCGAATTCAGAGTCTGCAGGTCAAATGTCAAAGGTCACAACTCATGCAGATTGCTCTCCACATGATTACTTGATAAGAAATTCTTACTGATCGCGTTAAGCGGGGGCATCCGTGTCCTATGGACACACAAAATTTCTAGTTCTATATAAATTCAGGGATTGTTTAACCCATTGAAGATGGTTTGATTTTGCCTTAACATGCATTTAGCATAGACCTTGAGACGAGGTCCATGAACCCCTTAATGTTAAATGTAACTCTTACATTGAACATTTTCTTTGTAAAACAGTCTAAATCTTATTGATTGCAATTCACCTGTAACACAGAAGTTTACATACCCTCCCCTCCCATCTTTTGAACATGAACCCAGTCATCAGTGTCTTAAGTTTTTTATCCATTTACCAAAACTTGGAAAAAGTGTGGCGTGGCAATTTTCTCTTCAAGAGCAATGTACTGTACTTGGTTCACTTGATACCAGTGATGTGAGAAAGGTATCATTGGAAAGAGAAAATTTGCTCTTTGTGAATATTACACTTATAAATCTCTATATTGAAATAGCAAGAAATTTTTTCTCTCTAAAGGTGGATTACTTTTGTTTTTGTATGCCTCCGCCAACGGAAGTTGCCGGATGCATTCATGTTTTCGGAGTTGTCCGTCGTCCGTTACCGGATCTCGTCTACCGCAGATAACTGCGAAACCACCCAATCGGATGTTTGATGTAACTAGACTCAAGTAGGGGGTGTACTATGCAGCCACCAATGAACTGATTCAGATTTTGCGAGCTGAAAGGTCAAAGGTCAAAGGTCACCGGCCTTAAATATATCTGATTATGGGCCTCGTTGATTACCGCGATAACTTCGAGAGCGGCTTCGTCGGATTGTCATAGTAACTTGGGTGAAGTATGTATTATGAGCCACCAATGAACTGATAGATCTTGGGAGCTGAAGCGTCAAAGTCAAAGCGTCACCGGGCCTTCAAATATGTCTGATTCGGGGCGCGTTACCGCGATAACTGAGAGTGCGCTAGTGGGATTGTCATGTAACTTGGGTGAAGTATGTATATATGAGCCACCGGATGAAACCTGTATTAGATTTGGGGGTCACAAGGTCAAAGGTCAAAGCCGTCACCGGGCCTAAAAGTCATGTCTGATTCCGTCGCTCATTACCGCGATAACTGAGAGCGGCTGGTTCGGATTTTTGATGTAAACTAGGACCAAGTATCCCTCACTATGAGCCACCAATGAACTCATTAGATTTTGGAGCTGCAAAGGTCAAAGAGTCAAAGGTCACCGCGGCCTTAGATATGTCTGATTCGGCGCTCGTTTACCATATAACTTCGAGAGCGGCTTGTTCCGATTGTTCATGTAACCTTTGGGCTGATGCTGAAGTATGTATTATGAGGGCACCACATGAACTGATTAGAATTTTGGAGCTGAAAAGGTCAAAGCGGTCCAAAAGGTCGACCGCGTGCCTAAATATTGTCTGATTTGGGCTCGTTAGCGCGATAACTTGAAAATGGCTGGTTGATTTCGCATGTAACTGGTGGTGAAGTATGTATTTATGAGCCGACCAATGAAACTGATTAGATTTTTTAGTTCAAAGGCTCAAAAGGTCCAAAAGGGTCACGCGGCCTAAAATATGTCTGCATTCCGGGCTCGTTACCGCAATAACTTAGAGAGCCGGGCCAGCCAAGGCCGGGCCACCCGACTGGTCTGCGATTTTGATGTAACTTAGGACAGAGTATGTACTATGAGCCACCAATGCAACTCATGAGATTTTGCGAGCTGAAATGGCAAAGTCAAAAGCGTCCGCTGCGCCTGAAATACGTCTGATTTTGGGCTCGGTTGCCGCGATAACTTGAGAAGAACGGCGGTGGAAATTTTCATGTAAAACTTGGCGTGAAGTATGTGATTTATGAGCCACCAGATGAACTGCATTAGGATTTTGAGAGTTCAAAGATCAATAGGTCAAAAGGTCACCGCGGCTAAAATATGTGGCTGATTCGCGGGCTCGTTACCGCGATAACTTGAAACAGGCTTATCGGGATATTGATGTAATGTTGGGGTGAAGTATTGTATATGGGGCCAGAAAATGGGACATTTCGAAGATGTTGACCACGGCTCAAAGGTCTACCGATGCCCTGTACATTCAAAGTTTGGAATTGGCGACGGCTGAAAACTGAGGTGCGGAGGCATACCCGCATCGGCTCAGCGCGCAGCCGAATTGCTCTAGTTATATGCTATAACTTGTACAGCATTTCAGAGACTTTGAATTCTTCCACATCTTGTGTAGATCGATCTGTGGAACCATGTGCTACTTACATGTAGGCCTACTATTACAGAATGGAAAGTACCTGAACCCTGTTCCTGTTAAAATGTAGGTTGGTTCACACCGAGATTCGTTACATGAACTTTTGACACACATACATGTAGATGTATGCACACACAGTCACACACACAGACACAGACACACACACACACACACACACACACACACACACACACACACACACACACACACACACACACACACACACACACACACACACACACACACACACACACACACACACAACACACACACACACAGACACACATACAAATGCACTCACACACACAGACACACACACAGATGCGCTCACACACACACACACACACTAGAGAGTTGCCATTGCCAGTGAATCCAGTGGCATGAGAATCCCGTAGGCCAATGATATACTGAGAGATCCAAATGCGTGAGATTAATAGGAATGTATGGAAAATCAAACAAAATTTTGGTGTGAGAAAATGCTAAAATGCGTGAGTCTCACGCTCAATGCGTGAGAGTTGGCAGCCTTGACACTATCACATAGACACATAGGCAGACAGACACTGTCTCACAGACACATGAACACAAATACACACAAACAACAGTAAAAACATAACTAATTGTGAGAACATTCCAAGAATATGAAAAAAAAAAACATTCCTATGAAAAGTAGGTTTGAGACCTCTCATAACACTTGACATTTATATGATGTCTTTTGTGCACAGTAATTTTCAATGATCTCAGCAACAGCGTACATGAATGTCATCCTTTTGTATCATTATTCTTGAGAACGTATTCATTACTTCATTCATCCTTGGGTTGCTATTTCCTATCTAATTTTCTCTCGTTCTCTCACCTTGGGATCATGCTCTTGGTATTTCTGCAAGGTTTGAGTCAATTTACAAAACACATTTGGGATATTTTTGGATGTACAACTTATATGCATTTTACTTCAGCACATCAATAATCACTGAGGTAACAGTCATTTATTCATTTTTTTGCAACATTATCTATTTCTGTCCCAGTGTCTATTTTATTTTTCCAACAATTTGATTTTTTAAAACTCTTTTACTCCTTTATCAGTTGTCTTTCATTTCCATCTATATTTGTATACCTCCACATTGAAGGTCAGACTCGAAACCATCACCATAATCACTACTATTACTACTTCTACCTCCACTACTGTTACCATTAGCCTACTACTACTACTACTACTACTACTACTACTACTACTACTACTACTACAACAACTACTACTACTACTCTTACTTCTAACTACAATTACAGCTACTGCTACTACTACTTCTACTTCTGCTACTGGTACTACTACTACTACTACTACTACTACTACTACTTGTAATACTACTACATCTATTACTACTAGAACTACTAATATTACTAGTACTTCATCTAGTACTACTACTTCTACTACTGTAGCTACTACTACTTTGTTTTACTACTTCTGCTACTTCTACATATACTACTTCTGCATGTACTACTACTACATGTACTACTACTACTTCATCTACTAGTACTACAGTACTACTACTATTACTAATATGACTACTACTTATAATGCTATTACTACTACTACTACTACTACTACTACTACTACTACTACTACATCTTAAATACTATTACTACTACTACTACTTACATCTACTACTACTTCTACCATGATTACTTTTTCTACTGCCACTAAACTAAACTACATGTACAACAACTTCTGTTGTGTTATTTCTGTTCCAGATTCTATTCGTGCTCTTGTTATAACTTGTTGACAGTGTAGCCTCTTGTGGACAATGCAAATGTGTCACAAATGAGATAGTGATATTTACAAATGAATTCACACGTGAACTTGGCATACTGCCCATGTCGTTTACTACACACATTTTGCTCCAATTACCGCCCACTCACTATTAGCATTTCAAACCCTCCGTCTCCCACCAATCTTGAGTCTCAAACATAACTGGTTTTCCCCTGCCTCTACTTGTCCCTCCCCTCCCACTCCATTCTTCTACCACTACTACTACATGTACTACTACTACTACTGCTATTACTACTACTACGACTATTACTACTTCTACTTCTACAGCTCTTACTACTACTACTACTTAGTACTACAACTTGATTTCAGCTACTGCAGGAACAACAGTATTACTACTTGTTTCACTACTGCTACTACTACTACTACTACTACTACTACTACTACTACTACTATTACTACTACTACTACTACTGCTACTACTACTACTACTCTTATTAGTAATACTACTACTGCTGCTACTGCTGCTACTGCTTCTACATTTACTTGTTCTCCTACTTCTACTAATAATGCTACTACTTCTACAACTACTACTCCAACTACTTCTGTTACTCCAACTACTATTTCTACTACTGCTACTACTACTATTACACTGCTACTCCTACTACTTCTGTCATTACCACCACCACCATCACTACTACTACTACTACCACTACTACTACAACTATTGCTACTACTTCTACTTCTACTACTACTACTACTACTACCACTACTTCTACTTCTACTACTGCTACTACTACTACTACTACTTCTACTACTACTACTACTACCACTACTACTACCACTACTACTACTACTACTACTACTACTACTACTACTACTACTACTAATACTACTGCCACTACTACTACTACTACTTCTACTAATAAACTACATCAACCTCTATTTTGTTATTTCTGTTCCACATACTATTCCTGCTGTTGTTACTTGTTGACATTACAGTCTGTTCTGGGCAATGCAAATGTTTCACAAATGAGTTCTGTGATATTTACAAATGAATTCACACGTAAACTTGGCATACTGCCCATGTCTTTTACTACACACATTTTGCTCCAATTATCACCCACTCACTATTAGCATTTCAAACTCTCCATCGTCCACCAATCTTGTGTCTCAAACATAACTGGTTTTCCCCTGCCTCTACTTGTCCCTCCCCTCCCACTCCATTCTTCTACCACTACTACTACATGTACTACTACTACTACTACTACTACATGTACTACTATTACTACTACTACTACTACTACTACTACTACTACTGCTACTCTACTACTACTACTACTACTACTACTACTACTACTACTACTACTACTACTACTACTACTGTTACTAACACTTCTACTTCTGCTCTTACTACTACTACTACTTAGTTCTACTACTCTATTTCAGCTACTGCAGGAACAACAGTATTACTACTCGTTTCACTACTACTACTACTACTACTCTTATTAGTACTACTTCTACTGCTGCTACTGCTTCTACATTTACTTGTACTACTACTTCTACTACTAGTTCTACAACTACTACTCCAACTACTTCTGTTACTCTAACTACTACTACTACTGCCGCTACCACCACCACCACTACTACTACTACCACTACTACTACAACTATTGCTACTGCTGGCTGCTTATGTTTTTAGTCCGTCTACTACTTCTACTACTACTACTTCTACTACTACTACTCTACTACTACTACTACTACTACTACTACTACTTCTACTAATAAACTACATCAACCGCTATTTTGTTATTTCTGTTCCACATACTATTCCTGCTGTTGTTACTTGTTGACATTACAGTCTGTTCTGGGCAATGCAAATGTTTCACAAATGAGGTCTGTGATATTTACAAATGAATTCACACGTAAACTTGGCATACTGCCCATGTCTTTTACTACACACATTTTGCTCCAATTATCACCCACTCACTATAAGCATTTCAAACTCTCCACCGTCCGCCAATCTTGAGTCTCATACAAAATTGGTTTTCCCCTGCCTCTACTTGTAGGTCCCCTCCCACTCCATTCTTCCCTTCTCGCTTCGGGGTTTGATGTGTCGTGGAGTACGTACCGTATATCTCGTGGGGTAACCTTGACTTGAGAGAGAGGGTGAGAAGAGGAAAGAGAGAGAGAGAAAGAAAATTGGCGTGCTGCCAATTCAGCCGGAATACACATTTAATCGTAACAACGTTCGGAAGATTGACTTATTTCTCTTATTTCGAGACATTTACCTTGTGGTTCTCACATCCCACTCATTTCCTTTTCTCTAATCTTATTCCAATCTCTTGCCACTCTCTTCACCTTCTGTATTTTTCTTTCTATATTTCCTCTCTCTAACTGTTTCTCTGATTTGCAGCCAGTTTTTTTGCTGAATAGGGTACTAAGGGATGTGGGGTGGGGATGTGGGGGGGGGGGGGACAAATACATGCTTTGTCAGTGGCGGACCAATCTCATATCATGTGAACAAACATACATGGAGTAGTTGTGTCCCTCCAGGCTTATTAGGGTACTAGGAGATGTGGGGACAGGGATGAATTTTTTTTTTTTTGGGGGGGGGGAACAAGCTGTTACTGGCTTGCCATGTCAGTGGCAAACACATTGCGAGTCATGTGAACGAACAGACATGGAGTGGGCGTGTCCCTCCAGGCCCAACAGTGATTGACATATCTAAGGCAATCTTGACTTAACTCTGTTGCAGCTTGCTTAGGCATTGTTTTATCAGGATGGCATTACAGGGGAGCTTGTGGGTTCTAGGATTCTTCGAAGAACTCTAGTAACCCCCGTCTAATAGTTCCAGTGGGATCAGAACATTGGGTATTAGACTAAGACCCGATTTACACCAAGCTTTTAGGCCGGCCTATATTCGGTGTAAATGGAAAGGAGGCCTCGGGCCCCCAATTTACCACGCGATGTGGCGCTGTTACGTAATACATAATGCCCGAACAATGCCCGCACCGTACTTCCGGTGTATGTAGCGTGCAGGTAAACTGTAAATCAAACCATGGACCCTAGGGTCCATGATCAAACCAATCAAACCAACCATTGTCAATTTGAAAAAAGGACAACAAAATACATGAACTATTACATCTGTTATCCTTTTTTTTTCTTTAGTACAGTTGTACGAACTACATTATGTTGTATCAACATCAGCATTACATGATATGAAATATATTGCTGTTTATTGTCTCATTCCAACATTTTTTAATCGACTCTTACGAGAGTAAGTACGTGCAACGTGTATGTATATTAACGAATCGCGCACGAAAAAAAAATGCTTTATGATCATGGTGATAGGGAGACACAATGGGGCGAGTTTTGGAATGGGGGCCTCTAGGCCGGCCTAATATTTGGTGTAAATGCACAAAATTGCGGGCCTTTTGGTGTAAATCGGGCCTAAGATGAAGTTGTTTTATGTGAAAGCCATTCCACTACATGAATATCAGATAAATGTACCTACCTCCCTAATGTACCTAGCTCCCTAATGTATTCAGAAAGGTGAGAGTTGTGTTTTTCTTCTGGTACAATGCAGGTTGAAAGTAATTTTTTTATTTAGGTAGTCTCCTTCTGAGGAGGTGGGGTTGGGAGCTACTTTCAGTTTCAATTTCAAGTCTGATTTACTGATGATAGTAGTTTAAACTTACAATTTCATGAGGAAAAATGAGGACTGTTTGGTTATTTTCAAAGGTTTGTATTGGGGTTGGGGGCACATAATTTCCCTGAGGCTGAGCCCTGTTTTATATTTCCTGTGCTGGCACAGTGTCATATACCCCTCCCCCCCCCCCCCCCATTCCCACTCCAGTTGGGTTTGGAGGGAAGTGTTGTGAATTGTGTACTTCAGGATTAAAGGTTAGTGACATGATTGGGAACACTTGAAAATGCCTCAAGAACCAAATAAGTTGAAATATATACCAACTATACACTAGCAGGAGTGGATCACCCACCTGAGAGGATTTGTCTGTAATTTGTTTGCTTAAGGAGAATCAAGCATTAATATGAGTATCTTAATTTTATCCGGGGACGATAAAAATAAGCCCCATAAAGAGCCACACAGCCTGTTTCCGTGCTACGAGTCATATTGACATTGTTTGTTTTAGAAGGAGTCAACGTTTGACTACAAGATTTTCACAGGAGTACCCTTGCATAATTTACTTGATTCTAGAGTAGTTTCAGCTCAAGTTGAGGACTACCCCCAATCATGTCATTTACCTTTAAAGTCCTTGGATATTCCTAAACAGTAGGTACATTTTCGTTTGTGTTTTGTTTTGTTTTGTCGGATTTTGTACTCCAAAGTGATCAATTTGTGCTTTCACAGAGTGAAAATCTATGAGTATCCTGTGTGACCTTCTCCTGACCTTGTTCATATCCTCCCGTAGATTACTGTGTTATAGGTCTCACTTATCATACTCCACCCAAGCAATAAGTCATGGGGATGTTTATCCATACATACCATGCCAGTGGCAACATAACTTTCCAAACTTTTGTAAGCTAGGATGCTTATTTGGTCATTTAAGCACTATTATGTAGCTCAGATATCAAAGTTTAATAGTTTTTTTAATTGAAGTTCCTCAATATTAGCATGTGTTTTTAAACACTGAAAGTTTGTCACTAATCTTAGATTTTTTTTCTTTTTTAAGGCCAGGGAGGGGCTGATGAGTCAGCCCTCTAGATATCTATCAATACTTTGGAATAGCTGCCACATGGAGAGCTGTATGTTGTAAAGAAACAGTCTGATTTGAGTCTCAAATGATTAGCTGTGCTGTCACAATTTATAGATGATTAATGTACATTTTAACAGCGTACAAATTATACATTATATTTTAATGTATTGCCTTGAAAAATGTAGCATCATAATTTACCAATATGCATTAGCTCTCTGGACACAAACGATGGGATGAATTATGCATCTCCTGAAATGTATCCTCACTTTTGAGTCCAAGGATATCAGAGCTACGATAATTCGGACTCCGAACTTGACCTCGGCCCGCTTTCGTCATCCGTAGATGTTGATGTAGCCGCGCCTGTGACGGTCGATTCGGATGACCTACTTGCTGCGATTTCTGACCATAAAAATGATGGCGTTGTCTGCCTGCCTGTCTGTCTGTCTGGTTGTTAATTTGTCCGTCATCATTTCACATATCGTACCTACCGCAAATCTTACGTCTAGTCTATTTGTTATCTGGCTATAAGATTAAATCTGAAGATTGCCTGCGAGGTCAGATAGAGTGTGATTAAAATTGGGATCTAAATGTCAAGAGCCATTGGTGAATCTGGATGATAATTCATTTTTGTCTTATTAAAGATCATTGACATGATTAGGATTTTGTACAAAATGCGTCAAGAACCAAATAGGGTGAAACATTTACCAATGTATACACCGGGTGGAGTGTATCTCCTGGTTGGAAGGATTTGTCTTGAAGTTGTTTACTTGTGGAGAAACAAGCATCCATGTATCAGTATTGAATTATTCTGGTGCTGTGATAGAATTTGACTTTTTACCTTTAATTTAAGGCTTGGTCATCATATTTCAGATAGTCATTTAGACTTTAAATTAAAGTGTTTAATGTGCCAAAGTCACAGATCTGCACCAAATACACTTTAAGTCCACAGAGATTGAAATCCCCTGGTATGTTATGAGTTAAATCTTGAAATAATTCATACAGGTTGGCAAGAAGACATCAGACTTTACAAAAAAGTGATATGAAGAGCTCAATGTTATGCTATCTACAATTACAAATTAATGATAGAATGTTTCTAAACCTTCAAATTTCTTTGGATGAGTAATTGTTATATTCTTCCAAAATTGCATCTATAAATTCTTTTATTCTGACTTTGGTCTTTTTTGACAACCTCAATTAGATACACTTACATTTTGCCAAGTTAAAAAAAAATTCTTTTAATTTTGGTCATGATTTTAGACATAAACGAAACATTCACTTGCTTCGCTTGGTCTTGAAAAACATCCTCTTCTTACATGATTTAACGAACATGATTGGGAGAAGTAAAATATACCTCAAGAAACAAATGTGTTACAAAATACAGTGTACCCATATATGCACTGTCTAGAGTATTTAGCCTAGGTGGATGAAGTTGTGAATTTTTGACTTGGAAGAAACAAGCTTGTAATGTGTGCATGTACCTGCATAGATTTAAAATTGAATCAAAGGGCAGTAACATGATTGGGAGAAATAAAAATGCCTTTGGAACCAATCTGGTTGAAAGATATACCAAAGATACACCAGCTGGAGTGGATCTCCCAGCTGGAAGGATTTGTCTTGAGTTTGTTTACTTAGGAGAATCAAGCGTGAACATACTAGTAGCTTCTCTCGAGGGCCGAGAGAATCAAATCCCATAGAAAGCTACACAAGAGGTTTGCCTCCCACAAGGAATATTGACATTAGTTATTTTAGAATGAGTCAATGTTTGACTACAAGATTTTCACAGCAGAATCCTTGCATACATTGCTTGATTCTATAATAGTTTCAGCCCAAGTTGAAGACTACCCTAAATCATGTTATATTTACATTTAAAGGTAAATGACGTGATTGGGGGTAGTCCTCAACTTGGGCTAAAACTACTCTAGAATCAAGTAAACTATGCAAGGATTCTCGGTGAAAATCTTGTAGTCAAACGTTGACTCATTCTAAAATAAACTGTCAATATCACTCGTAGCACGGAAACCTGCTGTGTGGCTCTCTATGGGGCCTATTTTTATCGTCCCTGGATAAAATTAAGATACTCCTAGGTTTATGCTTGATTCTCCTTAAGTAAACAAATTACAGACAAATTCTCCCAGGTGGGAGATCCACTCGTGCTAGTGTATAGTTGGTATATATTTCAACTCATTTGGTTCTTGAGGCATTTTCAAGTGTTCCCAATCATGAATGTCACGAACTTTCTTAAAGGCAGTGGATCTCAATTTGAACATCGCCAAGACTCAAGGAAAGATAACCTATGCCCTTAGGCTATTGATGAAGGGCATGTCCTGTGAAATCTGGGGTCAGTGATTTTGAAAAATGCAAAAGAAAAACAGTAGCCGTTTAGTGTAAGTTCAATGGTGGGATTTTTTTCTCGCGAGAAAAAAATTCAAATCTGAGTCTAACGGTAACTATAATTCAACCAAAACTGAGTGTCTAGCTCCTATATTTTGCTAAAGGTTGCCAGATGGCATTTTCTTCTAAATGTCATTGTATTTTCACAATGTTAATTTTTAGGCATGCAAAAGAGATGCCCTGCCTTTAAAGTATGACCCTGACAGAAATTGAACTCACTGTCACTGCAATTTCTGATAATAATTGTTAAAACAAGGTGGAAATGGTTGACTGCGATTTTTCACTGTCAGTAAACCTGAACACTATACTTGATTTTAGTATTATTTTGTGTTGAATTGAGGACTGCTTTTAATCTTGATATTTACACCATTTAAAGTAATAGGTGTTAGGTGTGATATCATGCCAGTGTTTAACACTACTGTTAAGGTATCAATTACAGAATTGATATTGGTTGATAATCTGAGTCATAGTTTCTGAACTCGATTTAATGGTTCTATCATCTACTAGCACTAAAAATAACACCCACACATAACTTGAAATGACCCAGTGAGTTAGGGTGCCATCATACCTAGTTGATTTGGGCTCACTGGAGCACAAATTTGTCGATTTTCAAGGATTGGTACAAATTCAGCGCACAACGTTATCACATTGCTAAGAACGGTGGTAATCATTGGCACATTGTTAGAACATTGCTGACAAAATTAGCAACGGCAAGCGACGGTAGACATTTTTTGAATAATGAACATGCTAAAAAATTCATGTTGTTGCGCTGCTGGAGTAAGCAATGGGAATACAATGGTAGTACAATGGCAGTACACTGTTGTAAACATTGGTAGAGCACCGGTAGCACTCCATAAAGTACTGGTACCGATGTGATACTGTAGTCCTGCCAATATCCTGGCGATGTACTACTGTGATACCGTTGCGCTGCTGTATTAGCACCGATCCCTGAAAATTGACAAATTTGTGCTCCGGTATTTCTATGTTGAGACAAATCAGCAAGTTGTGACAAGAAGATGCTTTGTCAGTAAAAGACACATTGGCACTCCTGGAGCCAAGCAACCATCTGTACAGGCTGCCAGAATGAATTCGTATTATTCATGAGATACAGCCACACCTTGATGTGTCGTAGATTTGATGAGGGGTTAATAATTGATCAATTCCAATGTCAACTTAAGCTGTGCTCAAAGAGCGCAAGTATATCTGACAAGGTTACCCCCCCCCCAAAAAAAAAAACACCACCTAATATCCTCCAAAAAAGAGATGTTTGAAAATGTTGACTAAGTTGCTGTTATTGCCATCATTCACCTTTATGATTAAAGATACACTATATAACAGTGTAGAAGACTGGTTAAAAAATTGTCTAACGTTGCTATCTGACATGTCTGACAGTGTTTTGATAGACAAATAAACACCCAAGAACACCAAATTTCAGACAGTTATGCTGTCACTTGTAAAATTTGTACCAATAAAAATTTGCAATATATGAATTATTCTCGGCCGATGAAAATTCTGCAACACAGCAGTGTATGGTGAAAACTGGAATGGTCTATCAATGATTTTTACTTTTTTATACCACTAAATGTTCATTTTGAACTGTAATTTTTCCAGGGCTTCATTTTTAGACCTTATGAAAGACACTAGTAGTATAGAGATGATATAGCTCAATTTGTTTTTAATGGAAATATTGTTGTATGATACTGCTCTTTATTTGGATGTTTCTGTAATGATTAGAATTGATGTCAGGTCAAAAAAAAAGGTTGGTGTGTGTGTGTGTGTGTGTGTGTGTGTGTGTGTGTGTGTGTGTGTGTGTGTGTGTGTGTGTGTGTGTGTGTGTGTGTGTGTGTGTGTGTGTGTGTGTGTGTGTGTGTGTGTGTGTGTGTGTGTGTGTGTGTGTGTGTGTGTGTGTGTGTGTGTGTGTGTGTGTGTGTGTGTGTGTGTGTGTGTGTGTGTGTGTGTGTGTGTGTGTGTGTGTGTGTGTGTGTGTGTGTGTGTGTGTGTGTGTGTGTGTTGTGTGTGTGTGTGTGTGTGTGTGTGTGTATTGCTTGACAATGAGACAATGACTTCGATACCTGACGTATGACCTTGAAAATTGAACTTGGTCTAGTATTTTTCCTTTCGAAACATATGTAAAACTTTCATGGGGCTAGATGTAAAACTGAACCTGTGAGAAAAGTAATCATACAAGTGGATGAACTCGCATGAACACAATAGCTCCCCGGGTATTGTTGTTTTGAAATTCTTTACTTGTGTGCAGTACTTCAGGTCTGAATAGATTTCAGGATATTTGATTGAAGTTACATGTGAAAATTGTCTTGTTTTTGATAGAAATCACACAAGTTTTATAAGAAGTTGCTGTATTTATGCTTTTATTCTTTGAGGTCATTTTGAAAATATTTGAACTGAAGTATACTAATAAGTCATTGATTATTTTGATCTGTGGTGTATGTGATAATGAGTGATTATTATCCATGTGGGGTTTTTACATATTTCTCTTTAACTTATTTTATTTTATTTTTTATTTTTTTTGTTAGAAGTCATTGATTGTAATGAGATCAATTTTGCATTCATTCTCCAAAGGCAAGATTTTGGTCCATTGTGACATTGGCTGTACAAAGACAGGGTGTGCACTTACTACAACAGTGGACAGTAGAGGGCAGCATAGTGCAATCAATACACAGAGAGCATTGAGTATCATCATCACTGACTGTGCTTCATAACTTTACATCGTATACAGCAATGAGTCAGAGCACAATACATGTATAATGCAAATGCCCTCATTGTTACTTCAAGCCAGGAAGGGGTTAGTTGGGGGTGGGGCACTTGGGACTCACACTTGTTTCATTATACCTAGATTGGTCATGTGTTTCAAAAGTTTTTTTTTGTTTTTTTTGCATTTTCATGACTTTACAGCATCAATCAAGTGTGATGTGTATAACACAAGTATCTGCGATATTACTGTGAGGAAGGTTTTTTTATTTTTTTTTGGGGGGGGGGGGTCAGGTGGGGACTCACTCTCCTGGTTGCATTCTACCTTTATGGATTGATCAAAGGATATTTTTGTCACTTGACATGAGACTGAAAGAAGTGTGAGAATGATTTGGATCAGATAGATTGTGTTCAAATGCACTTGAAGAGAGTCAAATAAGTTAACCAAGGCCTGGTCTGTTATGTGAATGGTGCCATCTAGTGTTCACTTACATACAAGTAGATTCTGGTTGTTGAGAAGTGATATTATATGGATGTTGTACTGTCATTAATCGAAATATAATGAAATGCATATTTCCTTGTTTCTTTATCATCATGTTATTGTTCTTGTTTTCCTTCATCTTCTTGATTAATGTCTCTTGTTCAAATGTTCATGCAAATAGCTGCAGTGTGATAGAACCTTCAGTTCAAATTCATTGCGTAGATGCAATTACCACTTGTCTCACTATTGCTGTTTGTGACTGCTACATGTAGTATATTTACCATAAAAGATTGTACTCCTCCTTCTACTCCTCCACCACCCCCTCTTGCCCTCCTCCTCCTCCTTTTTCTTCTGCATCTTCATCATCATCATCTTTATCATCATCTTTATCATCATCATCATCATCATCATCATCTTCTAATTCTTCTTCGTCTTCTTCTTCTTCTTCTCTTCTTCTTCTTCTTTTTCTTCTTCTTCTTTATTTGCTTGTTGTTAATGTTCTTCATCATCTTCATCATCATCATCATCATCTTCTCCTTCTCTTTCCTTCTTCTCTCTACTTTTTCTTCTCTCCTTTCTCCTCCTTTTACTTCCTATCCTTCCCCCTCCTCCTCCTCCCCCTCTTCTCCTTCTTCATCACTGTCATCATCTATGCCATTATCATTGTTTTATTTTATTGTTTCAAAGATATGTACAACATGTTACATTAAAGGCAAGGTTCACCCTGACAACAAGTTGGTTTTGATAAAAGCAGAACAATGAGAGAAACGTATTAATGAAAGTTTGGCGAAAATTCACCAAAGAATAACAGATTTATGAAGTTCCAAAGTTTTAGATTTGTGACGTCACATGCGAGCAGCTCCCCATATGTCATGTAATGTAAATTCCATAAATTGACACTTTTTAATAGTCCATGATAATTGAATGGGGTTTTTTAAATTGTCGAATGTATGAAATAATGTTTCTGATAATATATTGATTGCACAGGTAAAATCGTTTTCAAATTTCTGAAAAAACGGCACTTTTGTGGAATTTATATTACATGACATATGGGGAGCTGCTCACATGCGACGTCACAAATTTAAAAGTTTAAAATTCCATAACTCTGTTATTCTTTGGTGAATTTTCGCCAAACTTTCATTAATATGTTTCTCTCAATTTTCTTCTTTTATTATTAAAATCAACTTGGCGTCAGGGTGAACTTTGCCTTTAAATCTGTTTCACCTTCTTTTCTGTCTTAGTTCCTGTATAGTGTTAACTGTCCTTGATATGTTTAAAACAGTGATTTTTTCCTTCTTCAAAAGCAGATGATTATCAAATATACACCTATGTACAACATATAACACAAAGTACTTTTGTTTTGAATAATAAAAATACAATTCTGTTTCTCTTTATGCAGAGATGGAGAAGAAGGTACTTCAAACTCAAGGGACGAAATTTGTACTATGCGAAAGAAAGCAATGTAAGTATTCACTACTCCTTAGTTTATAAGAGAAAAACTAAAATGGGTTGAACATGAATTTAGAGAAAAAGAAATAAAAAGATGTTCATTGTTTTTTTTTCTGATCACAGACAAGTATTTATTAATCACCCGAAGAGGTCTCATGGGGTAGAAAAAAAAAACGTCAAGGTTAACACTTTGTGTACCGATGGTGCACCATCTCGCCCACATATACATGTAACTTAAATGGGTTACTGATGGCACACCAGTGTTCTAAGAATTTTTTTTTTACATAATTCCAACATTTTGCATCAGTGTACTGATTTATTGACAACAAATTATATTTTCCTAAAATGAAGATACAAAAACTAGGCCTAAATGTTTACAAAAGATTTGTGTCAGTTTTATTATTTTTTTTCAGAAAAAGAAATCATACTTTTTGGAAGATTATGTAACTAAAAAATGCTCAAGTTTGTGGCTGACTCATCTAGATTTAAGCCCAGCAGCCAAAGGAGTAATGTGCTTGGTACAGAATAACAAAGAAGGCAGTCATGACAAAAAAAAATTCAAAGCATGTTCTTCTACCAAATGTTACACCAGGGCTCTCCCACCCCCTCCCTAGTTACACAAGTATCAGAGGTAGATTAAGAGGAAGGGGGAGGGGGCAAGCAATCTAACCCCCAAGGGGAAAAAATGGATGAAACCATCATTATAGCAAGTGGCATCCTCCGCTTCCCTCTTCCCCATTTTAACATATTCTTCTTCTTTTTTTGGTCAAAATTTTGGGACTATGCAATATATGTTGTCTCTCCCCTTTTTGATAATTTCTGGATCTGCATATGCCCTACTTCACCCTCACACCCCTAGTTCATGCTGTCCATATAAGCATTACAATAGTTGTGGGACTTGCCACTTATTCCTGTATTCAGTATGCAATATTAGAGACATCAAAATGCATGAGCTTTTATGGTTTTATTGCTCCTTGTTGAGCTCTAATGTGCAATGTACTCCAGCTTTCACCACCCGAAAATATATCATGAAAGCTGCTTGTGTTTACATGGGACTTGGGCTGCGTTCACACAGCTGGCCAAGTCGTGATTCCAAACCAGATTGCAATCGTGGTGATTAGAGTTACTGGTCGTACTCACGAGAAAAAGGTCTTCGCGGACAACACAGTACAGATTCAAAGTTCTAGTGAAGAGGTGTGGTTGTGTTTCTGGATATTTTGTCAATTAACCATGCACCGGACTGATCATGTGGCTGTAATACATTTGTACACATATGCAAGAGTGCACAGAGTTCTAGCAGAAGTTAAAGGAAGAGGGAATTGTCAAGTAACAGGAATCAGTTAAGATTTTGTAGGCATTGTGGGAATTGTGAGAATTATGGTGCATGGTAAAAAAGAAGCCTATACAGGGTGGCAGAAAGAATCTACGAGTCATGATCACTAATTTTCTTCAACATTATTCGGCAAAAATGTCATTAAATTTTATTTCATGGTTAGAGACATTCTTTTTTCCAATATACCAATGATCATTGATTTTGAGTAACGGCGTTTGACTTACTAGGGCCATTTTCGGAGGCAATGGCAATTTTCCCAAATTATTGCCAATTTTCAACAAGCAGCAGCGGTCATCGGAAGCTGCCAGCTTATTTCTGGCGTCTCAGCCTTAACCCATAACCGGCCGCATACCGAGACAAACCGCCAATTGACAAAAGACGCTGATTTGGCCATCACTCTTCATAAGAAGACGCATGCGAGCTATAGTTCTCCATTGTTCATCGGCCGCTTGTCCGAATGGTTAGCTGAGACGCCAGAAATATTCTGGGCGTTTCGAAATGGACCCGGCCACTTGAAAAATTGGCAAATTGGGGGAAATGGCAGATTGCCTCCCGAAAAAACAGAAAACAAAAAATTGGTGGCCCTCGTAGAATCAAACGCCCTTACTCAAAAATCAATGATACTTGGTATCATTATTTATTGGAAAAGAATACGTTTCTAGCAACGAAATAAAAATTAATGACATTTTGCCTATAATGTTGAAGAAATTAGCGATCATACTCGTAGCATTCTTTCTGGGCCACCCTGTATAAAGAGTATTGTGTTACACTTACTCTCAGCAAGGGCCTATCAGTTAGTAAATTGCTGTTAATTTTTACGTCGTAACGTAGATGTCCTAGTAGAAAAAGAAAGCTGAAACAGCTACATAGTACACAGGGAGAGGAGGTTATTGATTCAAAAAGTGCATAAAATAATATGGCGCGATTAACGCACGTTTTAGGCAGCTTGCATTGGTCATGTCAGTTCAGCTTGAGGTGATCTGATTGGTTAACGAGAAATGAACATTACCCCAAAATTCAAAGAAGAGGAATTCAGCACAGGGAAAAGAAAATGCACTAAAATATTGCTGTTTAAGTGTTTTGTGTGACTATTTGTTACATGACATTTTATTCCTGGCTATCCGGCACCATAATGCAAAGGTACGATTACAGAATATTGCATACTTTGAATATCAATGAATTTCTTAATTTATTCCTGTTACTTGCTGACTCCATATTCCTTTAATGAGAAGTCACATAAGCTTTGCTCCCCAAATCTTGTTTAGATCGAGGTCAAGCAGTTCACCGGAGGAAAGTGCAACGTGATTTGGGAGAATCGTGATCAGAAATCGTCTCTTGAATATGATTTTAATTTTGTGATTTGATTTACCATCTTGATTCAAGTTTGCTTTCACATGACTTAAAGATTGGGTTATTGATTTGCACATCAAAAAACATCTATATGAATCAAATCAGCTGAAATCATATC